>RJWM01010868.1:0-63368 GCA_004363535.1 Dasyprocta punctata
TGAGCTTCTGCCAACTTCGTAGCGATGAAGTACTGAATTGGCGCGAGTAACACAATGACAGCTGCACCCACCAAGGCACTTGATCCAAGTAAATTATAGAGCAAAATCACCCCCATGATGATCTGGGAAGGAAAACATATGAAAAATGGGAAATAAATGGGACTGTAGGAGACACTGCACAAAAGGAAATATTTTTGGTGAAAGTGCGATAATTTAATTATTACATTAAGTTTATTTGGAAATCAACTCGACTCTGACAGTTGAGTTTTCATGTGATTTATTAGGGGATGGCTAAGTACTAGGAATTTATTTTTGGTATAATGATTTGTTCAACTGGTGTCAAGCCAATATATTACATGAATTTGCAGTGGTCCCATGATGCTCCCGTCCTTATAAAGTAATCTTAAATTTTAAAAGGACACACACACACAAAAATTGTTTTAAGAACAGTGTCACCCACCACAAATCTATCATTCCACATTCTCTTGGAATTGCACTAGTTTTTCAAAGCTATGTGAATGGAAAGTAGAGAGCAGCATTATAGATGAACACAGGATCATACTTTATGGACCAAAATTACTCGCTGGCTTCATGATTCCTAAAGTTTCCTAGTGCATGACAATTAGGACTAATTAAAACTCTTGATAAACCAAAGTTGCTGCTGGAGCACCATCATACCTTGCTTCCCTTTTTAAATGTTTCCCAAACTCAGTCATGAACTATTTATGCCTAACTTTTCTTTATTTTGCCACCTTCTACTTCTTCCTTTAAATTCTTGAGATTCAATGTTACTATCCTCTCTCCTTGATTTTTCTCCTTGATTCTCAATTTATCACATTTATCCAAATGTCACATAACGCACAGCATTCATGCAATTCAGGCACATAATCCATGCCTACATGCCAGTGATAATGGCTTTCTGGTGGAGATGACACATGGACTCCCATCCAGCTAAGTATTTGAGGAATTTCAATCAAAACTAAAGGTTCCTTACAGTCACCAATGATGCAGTCATTCAGTGTAACCTTTGATCTTTGGTGCACTCTAAACCATTCTACACAGGCCGCGACTTGATTGAGATACTATATGTAAGTACATTTTGATAAAATGGGACAAACTATATCTTTATTTTTTTGTACTGTGCTTTAGGTATGATACACCTTTTTAACTTGAGTTGGCGTTCCATTAAAACATAAAAATACAAATAATAAATCTAAAATCAAGCATGCATTCTCATTATTTTATTATTTTATGTTTTGTACCAAATGCAGTACACAAGGAAATGTAATAGACTGCATCAAATGAGATCTGCAGTTTAAGCTCCATCTACAGGACGCAAAACTGGAGGAAACTGAAAATACACAACACGACAGTAAAGAAAAAACTGAATACATTTCTTTTGTCATTTTTAACCCAACTGGCTGAAAAATCACATATCATTACTGAAATTCTAGAAAAGAATAAGTAGCCCTTCAGCTTGTCTGTGTCCCCCCAGCCTTATAAAGGCTGATACTTTGCAATACACTAGCTATTGAAACCGTGGGATGGCTTAAAGAAGTTGATATCATTTAGAAATGCTACAAAAGAAATGAGCCAAATCATAGCTTTGTGACTTGCACGAATTTTTTAGCACAACAATTGGTGAGTGGCCATGAAACAGTAGGCACCATTGCTAAATCCTTCACACACACTGCCTTACTCAAACAGCCTCATAATTCTGTGAGGCAAGTCTAGCATATTATTCCCATCACACAGTGAAGGAAAGTAATGCTTTGAGGGGTTAAGCACTTGTACAGACAATGGGTGGACCGCTATATAAACCCAAGTTGCATGATTCCAAATTCCACTTTCTTAAACAAGGATGTAAAGTTTCTGGGTCTCAGCTTCCTTGTCTGTAAAAAGGTAGAACAACATCGGCATACTCAAAAATCATTCCTAGCTAAGTATCTAGTGTTCTTTTAATTTTATTTGCTCTGCCAAAGAGAACTTTACTTATGACAAGCTACCTGAACAGGCATAGCCCATAGATTGGGACACAGGAATAAGAACCACATGAGCTGATTGGTTTCAATGGCGACCAAGTTGTTGATCTGTCCCAGGGTCATCTCACCCATAGATAAATTAGACGTTGACAGCCTAAGGATTTTATTATATATCATGGCCTAGAAGAAGAAAAAAAAATGCACATAAACTGTCTGACAGATGTGAGGTTGTGAGTTCAATCCCCGGCGCCGCAAAAAACAAACAAACAAAAAAAAAACATAAAGCTCTAAATTTAACAACATTATAATTATTCACTTTCATTGAAAAAATAACGAATGTCTAAAACTTGTTGAAAAAACTGGGGAAAAAAAATTCTTCATGGGCAAGTTAATTCAACCACTATTCCTATTTTAGCACAGTTACTCTTTGTCCTCAATTAAATACAAACTTTTTTTTATTCTTTAAAGAGAAAAGAAATAAAACAGAACTTCAAAACAAGATAATAGGAGAGTAAAAATAATTAATCCATTGTATATTGTTAGCTTCAAAGTAGGTACTCAGAGTACAAGAAATAGGCATGAGTTATTGTCCAAACAGTATTAGCATAAACCTTTCTTTTCAATGAACTAGGAGAAAGTAGCAGAATAACTATCTCAGCTATCTTGTGTATATATATATATTTTTTTTTTCTTTTCCCTTCCTTCCTTTCTCCTTTCCCCCATCACAGTCTCTCTTTCCTTTTGAACAGTTTCTTCCCAATTCACAATGTCTAACATATGTTTTGGATCTTGTCTACTCATTCAGCTTCTCACACTAGTGAGACAACATATATTCAACTTTGGACATACGTTCAAAAACAAATAGAAACAGCGATAAGTAATTGCAACACTTCTAAATATTTGTCTTCATATGTGATTTTAAGTCATTTTTCACTGAGTGGATATACAAATGAGTTCTGTTTTTCTTTCTCTAAATAGATCTTAAAATGTTACTGTATTATCAAAGTGAAAATTAAATGCAAAAAATATGAAGCTACTCCTAGTTCTGCCACTGGATGGTACATACCAGAAGAGCTCCCCGGAGGTTAATGCCAGTCTCGATGGTTACATAGTAGGAAGCTTGCAAAAATGTCCTTTGCAGAATAAGGGCCAAGAAGAGAAGAACTGCTAGAACATAAGCATTTTCCAGAAATTCTTTTGATGAGAGTGTTTCTGGAGTCTTGTACAAAAAAAAAAAAAAAATTTAAACTACTCATTTCATCTACTTAGTATACAGTTTGCATTTCTTAAAGGATATATGATTTTTAAATATAAAATTTCAGTGACCTTACACTGACCAGCTGTGGGATAGGCCGCAGTAAAGCAATGTTAGCTTTTCTCCATTATGCCCACAAATAGAGATATAAACCAGTTCAAGGCATAAAATGCCTAATTGATGATTATGATTGCTGGATATGTCTAACCATAGAGGGGTAGCCTGTAATTTTAAAACTGTGGGAGTGTGCCTTGCAAAGATGCAATCTACCTTAAATAGGAAATAGTAAGAAAAAGACAAAAATTAATTTAGACTCTAATTTAAAAGTAAAAACCACAACACTATCTGGTTAGCCAGATCAATGAGAAAAAACCTCATTTCTGTAACTTTATTACTTTCAATAATTCTATGCATTTTCAAATTTTAATATATCTTTATATTAATGAAATCATGTATTGTAAAACATGCCATTTGACTACTGACTTTACCGACGTGTGTGACATTTTCAGAGAAAAAAACACAATTATTGAAAAACTGTTCTACAAGTCAAACTATTATTATTTACAGATAACTTGATCCTTTACACAGAACACCCAAAAGTCCCATAAAAAGATTGCTAAAACTAATAATCAAATTCAGCAATGTAACAGTATATAAAATCAACATGCAAAAATCAATGATGTTCCTCTACACCAATAATGAATGCACTGAGAAGAAAATTAGGAAAAAACACCATTCACAATAGTCTCAAGAAAAAATAAATGCTTAGGAATTAAGCTGACCAACAACATGAAATACCTCTACAGCAAAAACTACAGTCTGTAAAAAAGGAGATCAGAAAGATACCAGAAGATGGAAAGATATTCCTATTTCTTCTATAGGCAGAAACAATATATTGAAAATGACCAGGCAACCAAAACTGATATATAAATTTAATGCAATCCTAATGAAAATATCAACAGCATACCTCATGGAAATAAAAAATATTTCTATACAATTTATAAGGAAGCAGAGGAGACCCAAAATAGCAAAAGCAATATAGGGCAACATGAGCAAAGCAGGAGACAGCATAATCCTGGGTTTCAAGTTATAATACAAAGCCACAATGACAAATACAACATGGTACATATGGACCAATGGAACAGAATAGAGGGTGTAGAAACACCCCAGGAAAATTCAGTCATCTGATCTTTGACAAAGGAATGAAGAACATACACTGGAGGTATGTTTGTTAAC
This sequence comes from Dasyprocta punctata, assembly GCA_004363535.1. Classification (NCBI taxonomy): domain Eukaryota; kingdom Metazoa; phylum Chordata; class Mammalia; order Rodentia; family Dasyproctidae; genus Dasyprocta; species Dasyprocta punctata. Next base: position 4,474 of record RJWM01010868.1, read on the forward strand.
GAGGTGTCCTCATTAACAAATGGTGCTGGGAGAACAACTGCTTTCACATATGCAGAAAATTGAATCTAGACCTATATACGACACTATGTACTAAAATAAAATAGAAGTGAGTGAAAGTCCTAGATAGTGAAATAGAGATAACTACTGGGAGATAAAACAGAACACACTAGCATAGGTAAAGACTTTGAATAGAACCCCAACTGCACAAAAAATAACATTAAAAATCAATAAATGAAATGACATGAAATTAAAAAGCTTAGAATCCCAACTGCACAAGAAATAACATTAAAAATCAATAATTAAAAGACTTCTACACACACACACACACAAAAAAAACGAGCTATAGAATTGGAAAAAGTTTTTCCAGATACTCCTCAAAAAGAGACTAATGTCTAAAGTAATGGAGGCAAAAAATTAGACTCCCCCAAATAAAATGCCAAATCAAAAGATGGACAATTGAAATGAACAGGTACTTCTCAAAAGAAGTACAAAGGATCAATAAATACATTAAAAAATGTTCAGTATCTCTGGCCACTAGAGAAATACAAGTGAAAACAGCAGAGAGATTTAGTTTTACCCCGGAAAGAATTGGCATCATCAAGAAATCAAATACTAACAAATGCTGGCAATGCGCAGGGGAAGGACACAGCTACATTGCTGGTGGGAATGTAAACTAGTACGACCACTGTAGAAATCAGTAAAGAAATTTCTCAAAAAACTAAAACAGGAATTCCTGACCCAGCTATTTCCCTTCTAGGTATCTTACCTAAAGAATAAAAGACATTATATCACAGTGATGCATACACTTCCGCTTGCTATGGTTGACACATTGTGTCAATTTGAGAAGTTTAGAAGTTTAACTAAGGGACTCAGCAGGGAGCCAGGGTCCTTACTTGGTAAACAACCTCATCTTGTGCAAGAGGAGGGCAAGGAGATTTTGTGAGTGCTACACCGACTCTGGGGGAAGGGCGGGGGCGGGGGAGAGCTGTGTAGACTACAAGAGAGGAAAAAGAGGCTTGCTCTTCCCCCCACTTTTGCTCTTGTTGCTTTGCTGCCTACTGCTGCCTTAAAGTGTTGCCCATGTCATGCCACCCCGCCTTAGAGTCAGCAGATTATGAACCGAAACCTCCACAAGCTATGAGCTAAATAAACCTTTCCTTCCTTCATTGTGGGTGTCATGTATTTTTGTCCCACCATTAAAAGAAAAGTAACAAAGACACCATGTTTATAGGTATACAACTCATAGTAGCAAAGTCTTGGAAAAGGCATATATATTCATGGACAGATGAATGGATAAAGAAAATGTAATATACATATGCAATGGCATATACTACTTTGCCATAAAAAAGAGCAGACTTGAGTTATTTGTAGAAAAACAGATACACTTTGAGAACAATGTTAAAAGGAAATACATCACATACACGAAATTAAGTATCTCATGGTTTTATGAGAAACACAAAGTATAAACAGTTTAAAGAGCAAAATAATGAATGCATAATTAAAATCAAGAAAAGAGATCTTCTGTAAATGGGAAAAGGACATAGAGACAGAGGGAGAGGAGAAAAGAACAGGATAAAGGAAAGTAAAAATAATTAAGATGTGTTTTGTACATGTACCAACTCCCCACAATGAATGTAATCACTATGTGCTGCAAACATGCACTAACAAGAAATTAAACATTAATGAAATTAAAAATAAAAATTGTTCTAATAGGAATATAACTGGATTTATCATAAGAATATGCACAATTTATTGAACTTTGTAATGATAACATATGGTAACTTGCATGGTAGAAAAAAGGGAGGGACAACACATGATTAAATTTATGGTAGCAATGAGGACACATCATTTGTAGAGACTGAGATCTAGTGAACTTCTATTTCTAGTCCCATCCTCATCTTTCCTGGGACTACACAGAAACCTACAAGCCCTGTTCCATCTCAGAAAGTCACATGCTCAATATGTGTAAGGGATGAGAGTGGTAGATGTTCGACATGAAATTTACATATTTGCATGTATTAGGTGAGTGGGAACAAAACATCACAGAAGTACATCTGATGGTGAAAACATGATTCACTTTAACAATAACTAAATGTTAATGTATGCAAACAGCTGGGGTAAATATTGTGGGAGTGAAATTTGAACAGTTCGGTTATTCTGTTTATAGAGATTACAACCTAGAAAGATAAGTGTATCTGTAAGTAACACCCAGAATGACAGAAATATACACTGAATGTTTAAATTTAAATAGATGTGTTACAGAAAAAGCACACTGCCCCTCAAAGTACTGCCCCCGACTTCAAACACATGTATCTCATTGTTCTTGACATTTACTGAAGCAGTTCTAGAAGTTGTCATTGGTGTTTTTATAAGATGTGATAAAAAAATATGGTGAATGTTGAGGCCATATGCCATCTTACAAAAAGGCAGGTTGGTAAAAATATTACAGTGTGCTCCCAACCACTTTATTCACCATGTGACTTCAGGTCTTTCTCCAAAGTCAAACTAACCGTGAAAGGTAAAGTTTTTTTAGTAGATTCAGCACATCAGCCAGTACAACTGATGACACAAAAGAGGACTTCCAGAAGTGGCTCAGAAATTGGTAAGGATAATGACATAAAGTGTGTCTGAAGCAAGGCGAGGTATTTTGAAGGAGATGAATGATGACATGTCTTTCATTGTAATACATTTTTTAAAATGTAAACATTCACCATATTTTTTTAAATCATACCTGGCATGCTTTATTGTGAAAAGCATAAACAGCAGGTGCCGAGGTAAAGTAGAGCAAGGGAAGTTCAAAATGAGTCAGGCTTCAATGAGAATGACCACAAAAATCTTCAATGGTGAGGCAGAATTTAATGTAGGCTTTGATAGTGCATAAAATTTAATAGGTCAGAAAAAAGGACCATAAATCAGAGTGAGAAAACAGAAAAGAAAAGTTGATCCACTTGGAATAGATTCTGTTTATGGAACTAGGGAAACTGAGTCTTCTTAGGGAAAAAGAAAACCTGGAAAGCACAGAGTGCAGACTTCTTAAGAACAGAAAACAAAACCATTCTGTATTTATAGTAGTAAATGTATAGAAGTTTTTATTACCTATCCCTCTATCTGATAGCATGATACCTAGTAAAGGATCACAGGATTCCCTCCAATCATTGTCAAACGGTGTGATGGCTTTTAACATATCAGAAAAATGTATAATACCGCAAGCCACATTACAAACATTATTGGTCACAAACCTTTAAAAAGGTGACGCAGCCACCTCTGCTGTACGCATGCGTGGAAACTCCTAAAAGGATTACTATGAAGTTCAAACAAAGCAATCAATGCAAAATTTATGCACGTAGTTTCTGGTACACAATAATGCTTATTAAATATTTACAGGCTGTAAATCTAAGAAATAATTTCATTAGCCAGATAATTCAATGAATATATAGACACATAAACTTTTCCAAGAACATTATTACTTTTTTTAAATTTTAACTTTATGTAAATAAACCTGTTCAAATTACTCATCAAACTATGTTAATAAAAAGTGACAATTACAATGAAATCTGCCAATAATATATTTCTTTTCAAAACTACCGTGAACTTACTCCTTTTGTGCTATTTGTCCCATTCTGGGTATCATTCACACGCTGAACTATTCCAGAAATACAGAGAGGCCCAGCAAAACCCAGCAAATCAGCTAAGTAACGAAACGTGCTGCTCAGTAAAATTGGTCTTCCAAAAGCTCTGTACATTGCAAGCCAAATAGATGGAGTTCGATTGGGATGATCGGCTACTTTTTTCTGAAAGAAAAACCAGATACACCAAAATAAAACTGTCCAAAATGGCAACTAATCTCAACAACTGTCACATTCCTTCTGATAGTTCTGAAAACATTTTAAAGGCTTAAAAGTAGATGTATAAATTTCAATATAGCATGAATAATTCTGTATCCTTGTATTTATGCAAATACTAGCTAGCTATAGAATGCATTTTAAAAAATAGAATGAAAAGTATACAGGTTGCATTTTCTAAGACTGCATTATTATTAGTTGTCAAGGGATGATAAGAAATTCTTAAGGCCAAATTCATTAATTACCTTTGATTTTGAAGCTATGTGTTATCATGAATATTACCAAACAACATTTTATGTAAGAGAACAGTAAAGTAGAAGATGAAGGCTATTGATAGATGCTGAAAATATGCAGAGTTCCTAGAACATAAGAAATTTACCTATCACATTACTATAAGCTAAAACAGATTGTCTCAATCTCAAATTGTTTCTAGTCCATGTTTTCCTCATCTTCATGAAAGGTAGCCAGTATTTTAAAAAATTATGGTAGACTTTTATTTGCCAAAAATTTCTTAAAGAAATGCAAAATTAATAGTGGCATGTATGATTAAGCAGTTCGTTACTTTATATATATTTACATCTCTTGGTAGTGAAGATTTTAAGACCTGAACACTCTTCATAAATATGTCTTGGGCACAAAGTGGATACAAATTTTGCACTGTAGCAAAGTAGCCAACTCAACAGAATGGACTTTACTTGTGTTCCACATTCAATTCCCAATTAGAATGAACATTTGATTATTTTTCTAAAGTTTACTGGTATGACATTAACACATGAAGCTCAAGTTAGTCTATGTTTTAAAAAACATTCAGAGAGTGTAGCTATTTTTACTCTATATTGTAAATCTTTACTCAAGCAGAGAAGTTTAAAAGTTTTATGCAATACTTTTCCCAGGGGTAAAACCAGAGAAATGACTCAGGTTCATTTGCAGTAACCATTTCCTGCAAACCTAATTTCATAACACAAATTTCTGAAACAAGAAATCATTTTCATCAGTTACCATAAATGTTTTGTTGATCTTGATTTAAAATAGCCAAAATACCTTTAACTGATTTACTATATCTTACTGTAATTTTTTTTAAGAACAGAATATATTTATTGAGGAAAAAAGAAAGCTTCTGTCTGAGAGAGAGACAGAAGGGGTCCTGAGCGGGTTGCAAAGACTTTGTCTTTTCTAGGGACTTTTATAGGGTAAAACCACGAGGTGAGGACAGGTTCAAGATGGGGAAAACTGGGAACTCCCAAGGCAGACTGGCTTGAGGTGGGACAGAACTATAGTCAACCAATAAGATTAATTGTTCAGTTAAAAGTGACCAAATCAAGGACAAATGGGGAGGCGAGCCAAGTAGCAAGTGGGCATGCTTAAAGAGCAGTGACTCTTTCTGTAGGGGATTGAAATGGTGACTCCTGGCTTCCTCAGTGTGATCCATACTTATTTAAAATATCAATCCCTGATGTTTATACTTAGGGTGTGGTTGCATTTGTTTTGCCTTTTGTCTTGAGACCTGGCCTGCAGCAGAGGTGTCTGTCTCCTCCAAGGCTGCAAGGTATCTGGTTTTCTGCACTGGCTCCTTTGAGAGCCCAGCCCTGTCTGACTGCCTTTAATATTTCTAACTCACTCAGCTGCCTGTAACATTCCCCCACCTGAAGAAGTAATCCGAACTGCCATGAGGGAGTAATCCATAGCTTACTCTCTTCCAGTATTATTGTGAAAATCAGTATTTTAAGTGACCCTGATATTTGCAGATGATTGCAATCGAAAGCATATCTACCATTGTGGATAGCATGTATGACTTCAGAATGACAACAAATTGAAAATATCCAAATTTCTACAGCAATTATTAAGACTCAAGGAATGTACCAGAAGAAACTAATTTTAGGAGACATACAGGATAATACACAGAGTAGTGAGATGGTTCCCCCTTAATTGAGCCACCAGGTGCCAATTTTGGTTAAAAATTAGTCTAAGAATTTTAATTTCCTAAAAGATGTGAATATGATCTATTTTTGCCTATATATAAAAATTATTCACAAGCTGTTTGAAAGACAATAAAAATTTCCTGAATTTTTAATATTAGATGGTAATATGAATTAATAATACAGGATCATCGGACTTTGTTTTTAGTTTCCACCTGGTCACCTGTCCCAGACATAAGACTGGGCACTCCCCAGACCCCTTATGTGGTGACTGGACAACTAAGGCAAGGTGACTGTAATTCATTATCTCTTCCAGTCTTTCATCGGTGATCAGGTGACATGACTTAAAACTACTTGTTAAGACAGATGGAGGAAAACTACTCTTCTTTTATCATAGATATTATTTAAACTTTGTACTTTTGTATTTAAGTAAGCCCAATCTCTACATATATAGACATGGAAGACAGATGCTAAATTACCTTTTGTTCTTCGTAGGCATCTTTCAGGCAAACATAATTTGTTACTGCCCTCATTGCTATGGGCAATTTTCCAATTGCCTTCAGATCAATAGGCTTCCTATGAGCAGAAATGATAAGTGTGTTCATCCACCAGTATGTTGCTTTTGACAGTAAATTCACAAATGGCTGAAGGAATCTCACACCCAGATCCTGGAGGTCTTCGGGAGGCTTTACTTTCTGAGGATTCATGAAGAATACGTATCTCTATGGCACAAGGAATTCCACAGTTACAATTAGTCCTATTCTTCCTCCATATGTTAAAAATACAATTCCAACCTTTTCTATAGTTTCATGTCAAGTGGCCAAAATTTATATTATTTAGTGTTCCCTTCAATCCTTTCTGAAACATTCTTTGAAATACTTCTCTGTTGTTAGATTAATTAAATGTTAAAATTATACACTGAAACTCATTGAGGCCAATTCTAAAAAGTTAACTATCCTTTTAAAAGAACATGTTTGTCATTATGCAATAAAGTTATCAATGAAGGCTTTTATATCATTGAGACTTCAAAATGTGTTATCAACACTAGTCACTGTTGATTTGTAGTTTGATTAATGTTCACTTACTGTTCACCTCATTCACTGCAGTATGGTATCTTTCCACTCTTAGAGCAAATTTAAAGTTCTCTGATAGAAAAATGAATACTGAAAATATTGAATAGTATCTTATATAACATAACTGACAGCAGGATGAGGTGGAAATTACAATAGATTTGTAACTATAGACAAAACATGAGTCTTGGAAATATTACAATTGGTTCATCGCCTTCAATATTAATAATTTCTGGCGGGTTGTAATCTTCAATGCTGAGGTCTTGAATAGCAGTATCTACTATTACTACTTACTCTGACCCGAATGACATTGATCTCCACAGCCATCAGGAGCCCATTCAAGATCACCATCATGCCTGTGATGCAGAAGCGCAGGTCTGATACTCCCCAACCCAACTGCCAGTATTTGACCAGTTTTATTGTTTTCGTTATGAAAGCCATTACCCAATACAGGAATAAGGCTGAAAAAATAGAAGAAAAAAGCGAAAGATGCAATCTTTCTTTGATATTCTTTAAAATCTCACTTATATTTTAATATAAATACAATGCTTTTTAATAACAAAGACAAGTTAAGTATTCTGTGCATAAATTTATTGATAAGAAGACAAACATGTTTCGACACACTTATGGAGGTTTGAATTGAATATTATGAGGTATGGTCAGAGATAAGAGTCAAGTTTCAAATTTCTGCATGTGAATTTCCCATTTTTCGAGCACCATTTATTGAAAAGGCTGTTCTCTCTCCAGCAGATGTTTTTGATCTCTTTGTCACAAGTCAGTTGCTTTAAATGCATGGAATTATGCTCGCTTCAGCAGCATATGTACTAAATGCATGGAATTATTTCTGGCCTCAATAGCATTGCTCTGTGTGTCTGTTTTTTTATCCCAATACCATGCAGTTTTGAGCATGACAACTTTGTAGTTGTATACTTGTAAGTCAGACAATGTAATGCTTCCCACTTTGTTTTTTTTGCTCAAGATCATTTTGGTTCTTCAGCATATTCGTACTTCTGTATGAATTCTAAATAATTCTCTGAAGAATGCCACTGGTATTTTGATGAAATTGTTCAATGACTCAGTAAATTATACTGGATACTACGGATATTTTAATAGTATTAATTCTTCCAAACCATGAGAGTATGATAATAACTTTAAAATGTGGAATGGTTCCACGCTGATCCTTTGTGATACCTGGGAAACTATAAGGAGTCATTTAAAAGGCATTATCCTCACTCTTCAGAATTTATGTGTAATCCTGTAGCTAAAAGTGCTTTCATCTCTGGTCTTCTTTTTTAAGAGCTCCAATTATATGAAGAATTCACAAGTTGGTATCTCATAGCATATCCAACAGATAAGCATGTTGTAGTTCCCAGGGGTCTGTCTACTGCTATATCCCTGGAATTACGGTGGAATTAACGTAGCTATGTAATAGGGTTTCTGCGTCACAGACAGGCATTCACATAATAAATGACCCCTTTAACTCAAGTAGTTGTAAACCCCACACTCATCTGCAGAGCCCAGAAAAGAACAATAATCCTACAGAACAACAGATCTCAAACTGTTGAGCCAGAAAGGCAGAAATCTACACTGTCTCACAACCACTGCCAGCAACTTAACAACAAACATGAGTGGGAAGCAGACACATTCCTATAAATTTGTTGGCAAGGATTCTGCCTACTTTGAACTTAAAATAAAAACCCATACAAATAAATATGGGATAAGGAAGAACTCTAAAACATATACAAAACAAGCCATTCTTATCAAAGCCAGAAAGGTCAAGGGTGGTCACAACTTCCTGAGTGAAAAGTAACTGAACACTGACATATGAACTTACATATATCCCATTTTAGCTTAAAATGTAGAAACGATCAGAATGGACTTAGCAAAAACAGACCAAATGATATGCTACCTAAAGAGATTAACTTTAAATATTAGAAGGCTTAGATGGAGAATAAGTAATGAAAAAATATTTTAAATAAAGACAATAGCCATAAGAAACTTGGAGCATAAGAATTCTGACACATCAGTATAAACCAAAGTGAATTTCAAGACAAATAATATTATCAGAAATAAAAAAATGCTTTTAATAATGATAAAGGAGTCTGTTTTTCAGAAAGATGCGACAATCAAAAAATATGCATAAATTTAATGAAGACTTAGAAGATCTGAACACTATCAGTCACTTTAGATTCCTTGATTTTAAAAAAGATTGATATTGGATATTATAAAAATACACCCAAAATCTTTGGAATATGTAATCATGTTAAGTAAGTGTGCTACTGCTATAGACAGCTCAAGTTTATCTTCAACCCTACATTTATTGGGCAACTAAAGAATTAATTATTGTCATGTTTCCTGTGTTCTCCACTATCAGCACACATTGATGATACTTTTGTTATATGGAAAAAGGAAAACTAATAGCTCTTGAAAAGAGTGAAAAACAACCTCTACCATGCTTACCTAAAAGTAGTTTAGGGAAATTTGATGTCTCGATGTTGTGATAATACACTATGGAGGTCGTAGTGGCAACAAATCCCATCACAGCCGGCATGAAGAGATGCAGATGTCTGGATTCCCGTCGTCTGCGGAGAGCAGCACAGTGCCAGGGTCTTACACTGATGCTTCCACGAAGTGCTCATTTTGTTTCCTATTTTTCTAATTAAAGCTCACTTTGAACTATGTTTAATGCCAAGAATGCAATTGTAGGTGGTAAGAAAACATGTAAGAGATGACTATTTCACATGACATGATTCTGCTAAAAGAATTTCTCCAAATGAGAGGTGTAGGAAAACATAACAAGCAATATTTTAAAATGCTTACAACTAAAATAAATATGTGAGCGCTGTTATTTATAATAACAAATGGTTAAATAATTTAATGACGTTTTGTTTGTTTGTTTTTGATAACAGGAATCAAACCCAGGGCCTAGCACTTGCCAGGCAGATGCTGTGCTACTGAGCTACAACTCTGGCATAATTAATGATTAAAGCAAATATAAATAACCAAGTTAATAAACTCTAACATATGTAAAAATTATGTCTACTACTTAGACAGCTTTCCTAAATTTCATGATCTTCAGTGATTTCTTCATTCTTACTAGTTCATTCCACATGTGTGTTTGCTGGTGTATGCACTATTAGGTTCTGGGAAGCACCGATAAACAAGATAAGACATCGCATCTGTGATCATGAATCAAAGCTATTTTGAGGGTACCAATAGCAAATAGGAACCAGATGTGGTGGCACAGACCTGTAATCTCACCCACTCAGGAGGCTCAGGCAGGAGGATCTCAAGTTTGAGACCAGCCTGGGTAACTTAGCAAATCTCTGTCTCAAGACATAAAAAGTGCAGAGGTGGTAGCTCCACTGTACAGTACCCTTGGTTCTAGTCCCACTACGGGAAAAATAAACAGAAAAGAGGAAATTATAATACAGGCGAAGAGACTATGACCATACAAGGTGGGAGCCAGGGACAGAGAAAGATTTGTGGAGGAAGTGGCTTGTAAACTGAAACATTAAGAATGAGGAGTATCTAGTGGAACAAAGGAGAAAGACTGCTTCAGGCAGAGGGTCCAGATGTGATCTGGGGTAATGCAAGCAATTCAGTGTACAGTAACTGCAGGAAATGGAGGCTTCATTTCTGAGGATGATACAAAGCTCCAGGCTGGCGGGAGATGCAACAGGACCAGATGTGCCCGGTAGACGGCTCTTATCTGCACTCCACCTGCATTAACAACGCCACAGAGCAGAACACTTAACTCGTCTTGAATTATTTAAATATGTTAGTAATCACTGATACAAAGAACAGTGATGAATGCAAGACTGAGGGGCAAGGAAACCATTGGAAAGAGGTATGATGGTCAGTGGGGACTGAAACACAAAACAAAATGTCCCAATCAGGAAAGCAGTGGAAAGGTATTCTTAAAAGGGAATGGAATGTGCAAATACATAGAACCATGAAATAATCTTCAAAGTCCTAAGTGATTTAATATTCTTGGAATAAAATGTCTAAGGTAAGATGTATCATGAAAGGTTTTCTATACATGGGAAGGGGCTGCAAACTCTAGGCAGAGAATGGTAGTTTTTTAGTAGCTAAGCGACATGGTCAGATTTGTGTTTTAAACAGATAACTCAGAACTAATGCACAGGATGGAGTTGACAATATATGGGTAGTGATGGGGAAAAAAGAAGTGGATGAAGAGTAGTCAAGAGAGCATAGATACAGGTCAGGCAACTCATGATAAAGGACTAGTTCAAGTTATGACAATAGTATCATGATGGAAATAATATATTTAGCAAAGGTTAATTGTTACAGTGGACAGGATTTTAATAGTGTTAGTGTATGAGGGTGATGGCGATAGAAAAAGAGAATCAAACTAGGGTGCTTGAGTGGATGATTGTGTAACCAAATACGATTTCAAGAGGACAAGCAGAATGGAGGAAGGAAGCTACTTTCAGCCAGGACGTGTACATTGTGAAAATATTCACTAAACATACTAAGGAAATCATCTACTAGGTAAATGGATGTGGAGATTATCTTAGTAAAAAAGAAAAATCAAATGTTCAATCAGAAAAGGCTTTGTTCTTCTTCTCTAATTATACAAAGCATTTGACAGATGAGTATTTTAAGCGAAGAATAGTTCAGAAATACTTTGTTCAAAAAGAAGACAGAAAGGAAGCATGAACAGCAGGGTCAAAGATAATGATTATGCTGAAGACAAAAGGTATCCTTAAGGTATTATATTCTCTTGGTTTCTCATAGAAGTAGTGTCCAAGATAGGATGGAGAACAAAAGAACAAAATAAAAGTTTAAGTTTAGAAGTCACCGCGAGCTGACTTTTTGAGAAGCATGGATGAAAAGGCAGAGGGAAAAGCGCTGTAGCTGAAGAGTGGAGGCGGTAGCACAAGATCAAGGTGATATTTCCGTGTATCTGTTTTTGGGATGGGCTTCTTGTATCACAATCACTACAAGTGAGCTTCTGCCCTTAGCATAGTTCATGATCATTATGAGTTCAGCTGTCTCTGTACCTACATAATGTCAAGGTTTTAAGAAATATTAGATTGATCTTCATGCATTCTCATGGAAGTTTGTTAAGGAAGTTTAAAAAAATTAACACCAGAATTGACTCGGTTAATACAAATACACCAAAGTGTTTTAAATTGCTATGAAAAAGATAATAGCCCATTAAGCCTCTAATGCTTTGAGTGATGTTGTATACTAGAATCTCTGGTTTGTCTTTTATCAGAAATTAAGACATGCACCTATCTGCAAAGAACCATCATAATATATTATAAAATAGTTGGCTCCATGACAAAGAGTAGAAGTTTCATTCCTTGCTAATTGCTACGGAAAAATATTAACAAATGTCAGAGGAGGTTCTGTTAGATAAGAGAAAAAATTATTTTTGGAGTTTGCTTTCTAAAAACTTTAAAGGTCCTCTCATATTAATTTTTTATCAATTCTTTAAAGAATACACTTCAGCACAATTTCATTATCAAATTTTTTTATTACTTGCATATATTTTCTTTTACTCTGTGAGAAAAATACTTTCCCTAGCTTATACTCTAATTTATTACTACAAGTTATTATATACTAACTAACTGAAATGAACTTTTTTATAAGCAAGACAAAATTCCTTTGACAGCATTTTTTTTGCAAATTCTAATTTTAAAGCAATTTCATGCTTTGCTCATTTTCAGACTTCTATAGTGTCTGTCCCATCTATCTTTGCTTCTTTACAAAATGAACAGAAACATATGAGAACTGATTTATGTATAAATATACAGAAACTAGAGCTATATATCAATATAGACACACTTTCCATTTGTACCAATTTTTAAAGATACAGTAAAACCAAAATGTTGAGAAGTACAGAATCTGCAAAGGTCAACTAGATTCAGGAACAAAGAAATAAAAAGTATCTGAGAGGACATAAGTTATAGAGATATGAACTTGTTTTATCAGAGAAATTATGTGGGAACACAAAAATGCAAACAAAACATATAGTTATCATATAAAATGAGTGACACTGTTGTTACTGATTAGTTATGCCCCAACAGTTAAGCCTCAATTGGCACGCTTTTAGCTGCCATTCATATAAATATACCCACTGGTATACCGCAGTGATATTACGTAAATCAAGTTACTTACGAATCTGAGACAATGCCTTCTGCTATTTCACAGACATGCACAAACAGGAGAGCAAAGGTAAGAATCCATCTCAGGTTATGTCCAGGAAAATGAAGCCAGGTATTGTGATGAATTTGCACTTTTGAGCTTTGGCTTCCCCACCCTGGTGGGGGGGGGGGAGGGATAAGGAAAAAAAAAAGAGTAAGAAACAGATTAAACAAAAGGATCAATTTTAATCATGGATATAATTTATATTATTGTAAATTTAAGGCAGGTTCCTGAAACCTTAGTGATTCTTAGGGTAGTAGTGGAAAGTCTATTCTATTTGCATTATGCTAAAAAAAACAATTTCAACCAGTTTTTGCACCACTGTTTAGGCTAATACATTAGCAATTGTTGCAGTGTTCAAAAGTGACACAGATCTGAGAGGCATGGTTCTGTCTCAGGCTAGTCAGAAGCTCTTACTGACAGCTTTCTGATTCATTCAAGAGAAAACAAATGAATAATTATAATAACAAAAGAAATTTGGTGTGTAATCTTTGGAGACATGGAATGTGTGGGAGGACTAACAACATACAGTATTTGGTGATGAAATATAGGGCTCATTAGTCGAGTCAATCTGAATCCTGTTCATATTTTATGAGAAAAATGATTACCAATGACTGGCTAGTGCAATTTGACAAGTGTACTGATACTTTTCTCAAAGAAAGCTGAGATTTTGTTTGCTAAGGAGCTTTTAGGCAGATTCAAGAACATTACAGCTTTGTCCTTGACTCTAAAAAGTGTAAGACTGCATTTTAGTAAAGTTTGCTGGTTTATCCCCAAAACTATATGTCGAATAACATCATTTATGGTATACTAAGAAGGAATCCCACTTTTATCTTTTTCTTTTTTTTTTTTCTTCTCATTTTCTGATGCTAGAAAAGTCCTACATACTTCAGGAATGAATGATGGAGATTTGTGCTTGAAACATTGCAGGAAAGAGTCCGTGTAGGCAAAAGGAACTCCTGGACATTCTTTGAAAAGCAAAGTGATTCCTGTCTTAGTTCTTTCTGCGTGGACTTAATCATTGAAAAGTTACTTATATTTAGCATACTCAACTAGAATTTATGCTAGAAACACTTGCAGGCAAGTTCTGTGTCTTTTGTTGCAACACTGTAGTTTTCCTAGTACCCGATAGTTCTTTGAGATTTATGTATAACATCTCCCCCAGTTCAAGTCGCCAAGGCCTTAAATGACAGACTGCATTTTTTCCCGTATGTTCCACTGCCAGTGTCCACTCCAACTCCTCTCTACTCAAATATTTTCATTGCCAGGCTCTGTGTTGGAATAAAAAGGAATGGCACAGCCCTGGCTCTCGAGGAGTTAATAAAATATTTGGAAATGAATAGTTAATTGTAGAATTCCAATTAATATTAATAAAATACCCATTTTCTACTTCTGGTTTTGTAAAAGGATTTCTTCATGCCTTACAAATACTGCTATATAAATAATGACTAGTGTTTTCAACATATGGCACTCGGGTCCCAATATATTTATTGCCTACACATTTGTTTAACATAAATAACAATGTACCAAGAGTTATGTTGACCTCTGTATGTACCATATGACAAAACTTCTTTGATCTGCATTAGAATGTCAAACACATGGTATCCTCTCAATTGATTGTTAAATGATGGTAGTTTTTTTTTTTTTTAAGAAAATCTGTCTAATAACTTTTCTGCTTTTTTGCCATGGGCAAAATCAGTTATGGGAACATTAAACACAAAATAATTCAAAATAGTGGTTACCTCTTGTGAAGCAGTAAGAGGAGGAGATGTGGGAATAAAATCAGGACCAGAAAACACTACACAGAGGAGTTTCTTTTATTCTTACTATTATGTTCCTTCAGATGAGTGGCGGTAGGTTCAATAGGTGTTTATTATCGTTAATTTGAATCATTTTCTATAGCAAAAATGTTTCACTACTTTTAAAAAATTAGTCTGTTTTGGTTGTTTGGAGGAAGTTCCACAAATTATACATAATTACCCTAAATAATTGGATTATGTTCATATGTAAATGGTTAAATAATAGAAGGAACTGTTTCTAATTCCTTTCCAAATAGTTTTCACATGTTTTCTTCCTACCTAAAACACAACCCACCACTCCTGTTTTCACTTGCATACTCTGTTTCTATTCCCAAATATGTCACTGTATTCAATCCTTCTCACCAGCCTCAAGAAGAGTTAGTTGTTTCCTCAGACTAATGCCTAAGACAATTTGTTCCTGAATCCGAAAATGGGCTAATGGTGGGGTACAACCATTTCTCTTGACATAGCTGTTTCTCTGAACTACCCCAGGAGATGAGAATGGAACGTAGTTGGCTTACCCAATTTCCATTCCCTTCTCCTAGCACAAGGTAAGTGTTCAGTAAATGCTATAGATCTATCTCATAGAACTGTTCCCTTTTCTCTTAAGTAAATTAAAAAAAAACTACTGTTTCTTAGCAGGCATGTGACTACAGTTAGTGTATAGAATTACATATGCTAAAAATACATCATTGCAATAGTGCACACAAAGTACATATTTATGACTTTCTCATAGACATGCATTAGCTTTGATACTGGAGAAATTAATGCAACATTATTCCAAATCTCAGCCATTAACAAGACATAAAATACGTGAAGTAATGCAGGACATTAGATTGCTTACCAATAAACAATATTGGAAAAGTGATAAATAACAGAAAGACATGAGGGACCAAGTTGAGAGCGTCCACGAAGCAGGGGTTTTGTAACACACCATTGTAGATATTATATGAAGAGATGTTGTTACCACAAAATGAGAGACTCATTTTTTCTTGAATGAGTTATTCTAGAACAGAAAAAAAAAAAGATTTACTTTTAAACTCTCTTTCATAAAATTATGGCTAAACAGGGGATTATGTCATAAAATTAATCCCCCCTCTCTAGCAGTTGAGAAGATAGAAAATTATGCCAAAGTAACTTGAAGGTTTCTTATAAAGACTATTCCTTCTATAAAGGTCCTGTTTTACATAGCCTTTTTTAGACACACATATTTTAATTTGGAAGATGTACAAGACTATCTACCTAAAGTGGCCTCTCAAAAGACTGCCGGTTTGACTAAAATGATGTCAAAGAACAAAAATGGTGACATATCAAGAAGGTAGCAGAATAAAAATGGTGGCATTCAAGAAAAGAAAGTGTAAAAACAAAACCAATGATTGAAAAGTCAAAATGGTGCAACGTAACATCATTTCCCATAGTCTTTCACTGAAAATAATGCAACTGAACAACTTTAGCAGGATAAAATTTACTGATAAAAAAATTGCAGAAATAGTAATTGCTAGAAATTTCTAGAAATGGAGACCAACATGGCTGCAAATCAGCTTTTCTCTAATGAATATTAACCTCAAGTGCTTCCTACAAATTAAGTGGAACTCAAGTGACAAGTTAATGAAACCACTCAGGTCTCAGCACCAGAAGTCTTCTAAAATGAAAGGCACTCTACTGGAGTTATGAAACAAAGTAGAACTTGAAGTTGGAAATCTGTATTTCATTAGAGTAAGAGTAGATGAGGTTAGACAGTAAACAGAGGATAACATCACAACGGGCTTGTAGGTCATTCTCAGGACCTTGGCTTCTACTCTAAATGGACTTGAGCGACTGGGGAGATAGGGGTCTGTAAGTCAAGGAAGATATGCTGTGATTTAAATGGACCCCTTTGCTGACTGTGCTCAAACAGATGATAGAAGAGCAAGGGTCTATCTCATCAAAATACTGCTATGGAATTCCAGCAAGTTTCAGCACTTTGACAACCTCTTGAATAATAGTTACTACTCATTTAGAACCTACTAAATTGTGGGCACTTTGCATCTATTTTCTCAAGTCCTCAGAATAGCCTTGTAAGAGTGGTTATTGCAGGTTTACAGCAGAGGATACTGAGATTCACATACATTTGGTAACTTGACAACCAGTAGAGAATCCAGGACCCACACCCATGTGTCCGATTTATAAATTATGTTCTTTCCACTGCATCATGCAGCTCCAGCTTGATTTTTTAAGAAATGATCTTATCTGTTCTTATTAAAACAAGTAGCAGTTTAAGATATTAACGTCACTGGACTTTTAGTTTTTCCATATTTATATCACACTGGATTCTGAACCAGATTTTTAACAGCTGGCCAAAATTTTATTAACTAACAATACCCTTTCTCTCTTTCTTTTGCTTGATAATTAATTTAGCAATGCCATGAACAATATTTTTCTTAGGAAAAAGCAAAGGATATTACACAGAAAACAGTGGCAAAAACAGATTATTGGGGAAGTGAAATTGTAATCAAAGTTTTTATAAAGCAGTACCGAAGTATACCGAGTAAAAGCCAGTGCTTTTGCAATCTAAAATGCTTCTATGTAATTAAATGCACATATCATTTTTGATAAACCTTTTTTGATACATTACTGTTATGCTCTGCAGTTGAGACCTTTTCCGATCTTTAAAAAAAAGTTCTAGTTTTTAAAAACTCAAGATGCAGTTATTTACTCAGTAAATCACAGCCAACTATTACACATCTAAGTGGGTTTAAAAAAATTTAAAGGCACTTGAGATTTTTAAGTGACAATAAAACGTAAGCTATTAATTCATAGGTGCATGTTAGGTCTAGGTATTTCTGGTAAAAGTGGAAAAAATCAGAAACCAAAAAGTAACCTCTAGTCATGAAATTGTAACACAATTTCGGTTAATAGAAATGATAAAAAGAAACGTAAACCCATACTTGAGAGAGACTTAGACCCATTGCTTGTGCCATAATTTCTAACTTCAAATCTCCCCCGACCCCAGTCCTGGTCCCCCTCTTACCACAGCTCTTTTTTTTTTTTAAACATTTTTGCCCCTCCCATTCTCTCCCCCTGACACTTCAGCTTCTTATCCAGAGCCCCCCGTTCCTGGGGTGCATTCTAACAGTCCACCCACACCCCAACGCAACGTGGACTAAAAGAGAGTCAACTTCCTACAAATCATGTTGATATCATCGCGTTTAGCAAAGACATTTGATTCAAATAAGGTTTCTGATTACTTCTTAAATTTCACTCTGTCTTTCAGGTTTCCCCTCCACAGCCCAGTTAAGCTTGGGGATGCTTTGGGAAGGCAGAAACCACTGCGGTCCGCGGTGGAACTGTCAGCTGACGTTGTCCAGGACCGCCCCTGGTGGAACTGTCTAAGCCCCACAAGGCCCAAGCATTAGCGAGGGAGAAGCGAGAGGCGTCAGATGGGGAAACATAGCCTTTTTTCCCTGTAATCATAACTAACGGTCAAGTGTATAGGACAGTGGAGGGGGTTGGAGAACTCGATTGAATACATTTTAAAGAAAAATATCAAAAGTGAAACTTCGATGATCAGAATTGGATGTAGAATAGAAAATGTAAAAATAAAAGTATATCTTGATGAGCCAACCTATGATTCAAAGGCAAGAATTGTAACATTGGTATTCTCATCTCTTGCAGTCTATTATATGACATTCCATATCTCCTAAAATTTAAAACTTTGCATTTAGTTGATGAATACAATAATTGACTCAGGAGCTCTGTTAGTTCTAAGAGAACAGTTATCTGACTTCATTCTAAAAAGTGTTAAAGTCCTGAAGTATATCAGGGACACTATTTTTGCCAGATCCATCCTTTGAAAGCAGAATAAGTAGAAGCTAAAACTCTTTCCTGGCCACCCCACGAAACGTCAGTTGTGACAGAATAGCAATTCCAGACAACTTCAAATGCTAGAAACACCTGAAAAAAAAAAAAGGCATGCTAAACTCCTTAGGAAAGTCTGGATTCTTCCATGTCAAACAATTCATTCTTTAGTTCTTCAGAGATTAACCAAATTATGAGAGAAACATGACATTAAAGAACGTAGAGAATTTTCAAGGTAAAGAACACTTGCAGAAATAAATGCTACCGTAAATTCTTTGAAATTATTCCTTGTATGTTTTGTAAAACAGGAACTAAATATCTACCTAGCTCTCTAGCTCTCTAGCTATCTATCTGCTTAGCTCGCTATGGCAAACAAAGATCGAATTTACTAGCAAAAAAAAAGACCACTGATTTTTGATTTATTGCCTGGTCCGCATCCACCCTTTTATTCTCCCAGGGTTGAGCAGTTCTCCTGCACATCAAAGGAAATACTAGAACCGTTCAGCAGATTTCTTTAGACAATGCAATGAAAATCAAACAGATAAAGCAAACATCAACAAATAAATACCTTGGACTTGGCGATGCTTCAAACCCCTACAGGGACACTTGTGCTACCTTCCAAACACCGAGTTTCTACACTGTCTTAAGATGTAACTTTCACACTCCGACACACAACTCCTAAAAAGCAATGAGCAACAAACAGTAAGCAGATAGACAGCTACTTCGTGAGTAATACAGGAAATGTCTCAGAGGAGAAAGAAAATTAGTAACACCTTTTCCCGTTTCCCGTTAGTTTAAGCAGGAGCCCGCAGAGTTTGGTAAGGAAAACTGGAAACCTGATCCCAGCCCCCCACCCCTCTCCTACTCCAGCCCGGGCCCTGTGGCCTCATCCTAGGAGGACCGAGGACCGAGTGGAGAGCGCGGGCGCCTTAAGATTCCCGAAATATTAGATCAAAAACAACAGTTCGCCGTTACTCTTTAAAAAAAAATTTTTTTTTTAATGATAGTTATGCAAAAGTCATGGACTCACTCACTCGGATGAAAGTTTTCTTCCCCTAGTCGAAGCACGCAGTGTGCGGCCGCAGCGAATTATTTTTAGGCTGGTAGGAGATCAGCTGCTGCCTCCTATCGAGTTTCTAAATTGCACCAACTGCTCCGGGCCGGGCCGGGGCGGACCCCGCCGCGACTCCGAGGCAGGAAACTGGGCAGAAGAAGCCCCCACACGCTCGCCTGGGGCCCGGACCCCGACCCGGACCCGGGACCCGGGAGCCCTCACCCCGCGGGCCCGCGGTGCGCGCTCGGGGCACCCAGCTTGGGGCGCGCGCCTCTGAGACCTTGCAAACCCCTAAAGTGCATCAGACGCGGAAATAATGCAACAGTGTACGCTTAGATGATTCCCCGGAGCGGGCTTTTCAAACGTGCCAAAGCATCCCCTCACCGCCACCGCCAGCTCTGGGAGCACCCCATTTTATTGACCACAGAAGAGAGCGGATCTGGGGGTTCCACCCTTTCTCGCTCAGCGGACCTGGGGTGTGAGGGGCACATTCTCAGAAGCCCCGCTGCCGGGCTGCGTGGTGCCAGCGTTTTCCCCCCCAGTGACCTGGAAGACTCAGGCTGTTCCTCCCACCCGGGCGCCGGGCTACCCTTGCCTCAGACTCTCTGGAAGTAAGTTTGGTTTCCGGGGGGCTTCCAGGGACTGCAAAGGCTGCCCCCCCCCGCCCCCTTTTCTCTTGCTCCCAACTAAGGACTTGATTAACTCTGAGATAACCTGTTTCGAAGACGGTCACTGAGCAGTAACACCACCCCCACCTCACCCCCAGGACGCGAGCCCGACCTCAATGTGCCACCAGTTTTGAGTCCGCTGGGACTAACCGCGTTTTCAGCGGCCATCCGGATCTGATAAAGACCAGCAACTGGGTGAGCTGGTGCCCCGAGGCTCCCCGCGATCCCCAGGGGCCACTGGACCTGGACTCGAACCCGCCACTCCAGACCTTTGGGCAGAGGTCGACCCCAGCCCTGCAAGCCCCTGCGTTCCGGGGCCAGGACCCGCCTCGGGCAGCGTCCGGGGCCAGAAGCTGGGTCGCTAAGAGTACTGCGGTCTTGGGAAAGCCTAGGAACTGCTCCCGGAGCTGCTTGCTGCCACTCCGGAACAGACCAAAAAGAATGCGCCTCAAGAACCAGGATCCATCTGTATTCCCAACACTCTGGGAGGCTGAGGCAGGAGAATCGCAGGTTCCAGTCCAGCCTGGATAATTTAGCAATTTAACGAGACCGTATCTAAGAAAAAAAAAAAAAAAGGAGTGGGGAATTCTGGGGGTTGGGAGTGTTAGCTCAGTGACTAAGGGGTGAAGGAAGTGTACCAGCACCTTGGGTGAAATCCCAGGAGAACCATGGACTATTTAGGAGGAACAGAGGCTACCAGCACCGTTCCAGAGAGGGTTCTGGAAATCAGAGATGCTCACAATCCCAAAACACAACAGACTCTTGAGTACTCAACACAAAGTTGAGGATTTTTAAACATATCACCATTTTTGAGGTCATTTACAATAAGAAAGTACAGTGTGCTTATGGTACAAACTTGGGGAGATAGGGAAAATAAGGGAAACCAACGAACAGCCCCCATCCCAAACCCCACAGAACTTCTGAAAGCATTTTGTTCTATTTTAACAAGCACAGACACTATAATATATTAATGAAGAAGCACATGGATGAGGGAGCCAGTCAGCCAGACATCAAATCCTCTGGATAACTGAGTGAATCAATTTCCTCTTCCATTCAGTGGGACCAGCAGAGGTACTTGTGTCATGGTCTTGCTGTGAAGACGGAAGAGAGAGCCCTCGTCCTTTTAATAAACATGAAGGAGGAGGTTGTCACTTCGTATTTTTTCTTTACATTTCTATTAGCAAAATTTGTCTCCTCCCGGTACCTTTTAAAATAATTCTTTTTCCAGTGATATTTTAAAACCTCTAAAGAAGTGATTTCAATGAATGTATGCTGTTTCATTGTTTGGTGACTGCACAATTTAAAATCTATTTCCTATGTTGTACATGTGGTTCCAAGTTTTCACTAGTATTTGTTATCCTATAATGAACTTTTTATTATGATAAACTTTGAAATTAAAGTATTTTTATTCTTTCTAGCAGGTGATTTCTTTAAGATATAGTCTCAGAAGAGTCAAAAGTGCTATAAGGCTATGGATATACAATGCAAAATCATTTTTATAAAATGTTCAACTAAATTCAACTCTAAATTAAAAAATAATGTATTAGCTGCTTCCAACTGTGTGAGGTAACGTGTTACGTTTCCTACTCAAAGCAGCATCGGATGTTTTAATTTAAAAAAGAATTACAGCTTTGCAGATAAGCAATTCTTCGTTATTAATAATCCAGTTTAAAATATTCATCAATCCTTAGATCAGGAGCAGTTTGCTCACATATTTGTCCATCTAATTGCTCTTAATGATGTTTCTGATCATTTGATTTTTGCTGTTATTATTTTTAGTGGATCCTGGCTTTGTTTATTGACCCTGAGATTTGGAATCAGCTGAAAAACAGGCTCACTGTATCTAGGTGAATTCTTAAGGCACAGAAAGTTTTCCTATTAATAAATACAGAATCTGGCCAATACAACTTATAGTTTTTTTTTGAAACAGGTTCTCATGAATTCAAGGATAGCCTTGAATTCATGGTGATCCTCCTGCTTCAGCCTCCCAAGTGCTGGGATTACAGGTGTGCACCACCATGTCTGGCTGTGTTCTTTTTTCTTTTTTAACTAAGTTTATTGGTACATGTTAGATATACATAATAATCACCTTTATCATAGGGAAATTGAACCTGTACTTGATATATATTTTTTCTTTTTTCACATTCCCCTCCCCTACCGTCAACTCCTCTTCTCCTCATTTACAAAAAGTTTTGCTTCCATATTTTCTTCTTTTCTTATTTTGTTTTTCTTTCCCTTCCTTCCTTTTCCACTCCCCCTTCCCTAGTTCTCATTTCCATTTAAACATTTTCTTCCTATTTCTTGTATCTATTATACATTTTGTCCTTATGTACACTTTCAGTTTCTTACACAGAAACAATGCAATATTTACATGTGTCCCACTTATTTCATTTAAAAGTATCATCTCAAAGTGCATTTATTTAACTAGAAATGTCTCAAGTTTATCCTTCTTTATGGCTGAATAGTACACCATTGTATAAAAAACCACATCTGTATCCATTCATCAGTTTATGGGTACTCGGGTTACTTTCAAGATTTAGCTATTGCAACCTGACTTCTATAAACATGGATGTGCATATATCACTGTGGAGGGGTGCTTTTAATTCTTTCCAGGAAGATATCAAGAAAAGAAATAACTGGATCAAATAGGGCCTCTAGTCCCAGTTTTCTGAGGAATCTCCACACTGATTACCACAGTGGTTGCACCAGCCTACACTCCCACCAACAGTGGAGAAGGGTTCCTTTACCCCACAGCCCCTCCAGCATTTGTTATTGGTCGATTTCTTGAAAATAGTCCTTCTTTCTACAGTGAGATAGTTTTTAACAAGGCAAGTATATTAATTCTGCTTCATATAAATGATAAATATTTTACCCATTTATCATTTGGAAAAAAATAGCCTTTAAAAATAAAACATAGTTTCCCTGCATTCTATAAAGATTTATCACAGCATATGCACACTCAAGTGATCTACAGAGCGTAGTGACAAATTTATGTACACTGATTTTTTTTATTAACATTGCAATGTATTCCAAAGCTTTAGTTAGTAAACACTAACCTCCATTTCTATTTGTCAAGGGCTTTATAAAAACTTGATTCTGGAATTTATGTTGGTGTATGCAATGCAGTGAGAATTTAATTTGCTATTTTATTCCTTACTCCAGTACCACTGACTGAGAAATTTGTCTGTTCTTCCTTTAATGTATAATAGCAAGTTTGTTATACACATATAAGCATTGTATAATAATATCTGTTTCTAAACTACTTATTCTCTTCAATCTTTCCTCCTGGTTATATTCTCATGATCTATTCTTCAGTATTTTTACTTTATTACTGTGATCAAACTGATTTCAATGTTATAGCTTTAAAACATACTGGCATATTTAATCCTGGTAATACCTATCCCCTTTCTGCTCTTTTCAAATTTTTCTTATTCTTTTTATTTTATTGGAATTTTATTGAATCTAAGAAGTTATTTATAAAAAGTCATATTTTAAGTGTTGTCTTTTTATCTAGTAATGTGGTTTCTTCACTCTCTTTTTATCTCAGTGTATACTTTTCATTTCTTAAAAAGATTGGTGATACAAATTTCATAGTTTGTGCTACTAAGAATATACTATCTGTTTATGTTTTCTATAAATTATATATTTATATTATACACAAGCACTTTACAAAGCATTCTTAATAAGTCCTGCTATCTTAATTTTCAAAAAATTTTGACTTTTTTTCTGTCAAGAGTGATACATTTCCTTTCCCTTTTCAAATAGTTACAACTTATTTGTATTTTGCCTCTAATTTTGTCAACTCTAAATTCAAGAACAGTGTTAAATAACACTTTAAAATATAAGATATCTTTACATGTGACAGAAATGCATACAATATGTTTTAAATAAACTTTAGGTTTACTTTGTCTAAAATAGAAAAAAAATTCATCATATGTGTAAAAGTTTTTTGATACAACCATGCACCCCCTCAAAAAAACAGACTATTTCTATCTCCCTAAGAAGTTATCTGGTGTCTCTCACTGTCAATCTAAATAATGCCTACCTAGAGTAACTCCCATACTTAAATCTACTACTAGAAATGAGTTCATGAATGTCATATAAGTAGTCATGCAGTATAGTCTCTTTTGTGCCTAGTTTTTTTATTAAGCATAGCATTTATTTTTGACATTCACTCATGTTGTTCCATGTAACAGTAATTTATTCGCTTTCTCACTGCAAAGAATTTCAGTATAAGAGTGTAATGCAATTTTTATCCATTCGCCTGTCTATATACATTTGGGTTGTTTCCAGTTGTGGGCAACAATTAATAAAGCTCCAATGAACCATTCTGTGAGTACAGATTTGTCCCTCTTCTTAGGTAAATGCCACGTAGTCATTTTGCTGAGTCATATGATGTTTATATATACAAATTCTAAAATAATACCCAAAACAATTACATAGTTTCAGTTGCTCCAGCCTTGCCAGTAACTACCTGCATCAGCTTGTTTTGTTTATTCAACCCTTTTATTGGGTGCAGGTACACAGTCGTTCTTGACTGTGGTTTTAATTTGGATCTTCCTTATCATTTTAAACATAGGATTTCAAGAACTCACTGATAATTAATATAACTTCTGATGGCAGTCATGATTTTAAAATGACTCTCAGACCATTGTTCTTGGTTATATTCCCATGATTACATTATGCTACGTGCCAAAGGGGATATTGCAAATGTAAATAGGGTTATTAGTCAAATAACGTTAAAATAGGATGATTGAGATTGATATCAGCAAGGCAGCCTTCATGTATTCTCCCAAAACAACAATTAGATAACTATCTGTGAAAACAAAAGTGGATCTGAAAGGGCTTAGAAATCTAGTTAAGAACCCACACCAATAGCACAGAGAAGCAAATCCATGGGAAAGAACTGCACTGGAAGTCTTGCTGGGGAGATCAATTTAGAGATGTCTGGTGATGGCCATGAAGAGAGAAGAGTGGAATACTTGCATCTGACAAAAGAAAATGGAAATACAACATACAAAAGCTTATGAGAGACAGGAAAAGCAGTACTAAGGGGAAAGTTTATAGTGAGAAATACCTGCATTAAAAAAATTAAAAATAAGCAACACTATGCATCAGAGAATTAGAGAAAGAAGAATACACTAAGCTGAAGTTAACAGAAAGAAAGCAATAGCAAAAATCAGAGTACAAATAAAGGAAGACTAGAAAAAAATAATAAAGCTAGAGCTATTTTTTGTTGTTGTGGATGTTGGTTGTTGTTGTTCTGGGAATCAGACTCAGGACCTTGCACTTGCCAGGCAGGTGCTGGGCCACTGAGCTATATCCCCGGACCTAGAGCTGATTTTTAAAGGTAAACAAAATGGACAATTCAGTAGCTAAATGAAGAAAAAGAAAAGAGATGACTCAAATGAAACCAGAACTAAAAGAGGAGACAATTACAATTGATAGCATATAGAAAAAGCATCTAACAAAATACATCATTTCAAAATGAAAGATCTCTGCAACAAGATTGTGCTTCACCATAACAAAAGTCACCACAAATCAAGAGCTAATACTATAATCCATAGTGAAACACTAAGAATTTTCCCTCTAAGATCGAGAACTAGACAAAGTTCACACTCGTAGCAGTTCTGCTTCAAAAGGTACTGAAGTCCTAGCCAGAATAATTAGGCAAGAAAAAAATACAAATCATAAAAGAGTAAGTAAAATTTTATGTATTTGCAAGTGGCATAACCGTATGTGAAGAAACCCTGAATGACTCCACTAAAAATAAATAAATGAATCTGTTTAAACAAATGAATTCAGTAAAGTTTCAGGATCAACATATAAAAATCTGCTGTGCTTCTATATACTAACAATGAATTATCTGAAGAACAAATGAAGGAAACAATTTCATCAATAACAGCATCAAAAACAATACAATAATTTAAAAATAAATATAACTAAAAAATGAAAGATTTGTACACTGAAAAATGTTAAACATTGATGAAATAAGTTGAGAAAACATAAATAAACAGGAAGCTTATCCTTTGTTTCTTGACTGGAGAATTGTTATTATTAACATACCCATGTTATCCCAGACAATGTAGAGATGCATTGCATTCTCCATGAAAATTCCAATGGCATTTTACATTGAAATAGAAAAAAATAATTCTCAAATATGTACAGAACCACAAAAGACTTGCAATAGCCAAAGTGATTTGGAGAAAGAACAAAGCTGGAGTCATCACACTTACTGACTTCAAACTATACTGAAAAGTTGTACATTCAACATAGTTGATGAGAAGAACAGAAACCCAAGATATGGGTAGTTAACTGGTCTTCAACAAAGTTTCCAAGAGCATGCTGTGGGGAAAGGAAAGTCTCTTCAATAAATTGTGCAGGTAAAATTGTATATTCACATGCAAAAAAAAAAAAAAGACAAAGAAGACAAAAAGTAAGCAATGAAACTCTTGTCTTACACTGCTCATGAAAATTGAATATTCTAAAAAATAGGATAAAATCTTCTTGATATTGTTTGTAACAGGGCTTATTTTGAATATGACACCAAAACCAAAGGCAAAACTAGACAAGTATGACAATATCAAACCATAAAGATCCTACACAAGAAAAGGCGGAGGCAAGTATAGAGTAGGAGAAAATATTTGCAAACTATATATCCAGTAAGAAGTTAGTATCTAAAAATTTAAGAAGCTCATGTAATTTAATAGCAAAAAAACCCTGTAAATAATAGACATTTTTGCAAAGAAGATACACAAAAATGGAGTCATTTAAAAAGTGCTCGATGTCCTAATCATCATGAAAATGTGAATTTAAGAAACAGGATGATACCAACTCATACTTATTAAAATGGCTGTTATCAAAAAGAAGATAACAAGTGTTAGTGAGAAAGTAGCAGAAAAAGATCACTTGTACACTAATGATGAGTGCGTTGGTTGGCTTTCTATTACTGTAATAAAATACTTGAGAGAATCAACCTGAAAAGGGGTGATGCCTATTTTGACTCACAGTTTTGGAGGCTTTAGTCCATGACCAAGTGACCCTGTCACTTAGGACTTGTGGAGATGCTACAGTACCTCCTTGTAGAAAAAGATGGCAGAGGAAGGCCATCGACTTCATGGCAGCTGGGTGCCCAGATACAGACAAATCAGGAGAGAGACCAGTGCCCCCAGTCACCTAGAACCTTCCAGTAGGCCCTCCTTCTTAAGGTTTCCACTGCTTTCCAATGATGCTACAGGCAGAGACCAAGTCTTTAACATGTAGGCTTTTGCGGAACACTTGAGATCCAAACCACAGCACAGAGAATATAAATTGGTGCAGCCATTTTGGAAAACAGTGTGAAGATGCCTCACAAAATTAAAAATAGAACTATGAAATGACCCAGCAATTCCACTTCAGAGTGTATGTATAAAGAAAACAAAATCAATATCTCAAAGCAATATCTGTACTCTTATGCTTATTGTAGCACTATTCACAATAACTATGATGTAGAACAAACTTAAGCATCCACTGATGAATAAATAAGCAAAACACAATAGATGGATAGATTAGAATGAAATATATTTCAGCAATAAAAAGAAGGAAGCCATCATATTTCATTGCACATGTGTTAAATTATCACATTTAAATGTGTGCAACTAATGTATATCAAGAAACGTATTTTAGTCAGGCACTGTGGTGCACAACTGTAATCCCAGCACTCGAGACTGAGGCAGGAGGATCACTGAGAGTTAAGACCAGCCTGAGTTACAAAGTGAGTTCAAGGCCAGAATGAATGGCATAGTCTCAAAAAAGGTAAAAGAGAAGAAAAGAAAAGAAAAGAAAAGAAAAAAAAGAGAAGAGAAGAGAAGAGAAGAGAAGGCATTTTTTTAAAAAAACAAAAGAAGGATATTTTGCCATTTGCAAAAAGATGAATGAAATTGGACACAGCTAGCCAGTCAGAGAGAACAAATGCTGGATGGTGTGTTGCATATGTGGAATCTTAAAAAAAGAATGAAGTTAAACATAGAAACTGAAGGTAGAAAGGTGATTGCCAAGGGTGGGCAAGTGGAGGAAATGGGGAGATGATGGTCAAAGGTCACAAACTTTCAGTTATAAAATGAGTAAGTTTTGAGGGTCTGGAGTGCAACAAAATAGTTACAAATAATAATGCTTTATCATATTCTTGAGATTTGCTAAATGTATCGATCTTAAGAATTCTCACTTTTTAAAAATGTAACTGTATGGCTTGATAGACATGTTAGGTAACTTGATGGTAGCAATCATTTCACAATGTATATATATTAAGTTACCATAACGAACACTTTAAATATATATAATTTAAATTATATCTCAAAGCCCCAAAGATTAACTCAACTGATTATTCTTAGATTGAGAGGGCTGATTAAATCACATGAGCTCTTCGAAGTGGAGAGTGTTTAAAGGTTGGAGGTAGAGGAAAGGATCAGACACATCGGGAGAATGAGAAGGATTTGATGTGAGGGAGGCTCTTTGTTGCTCAGATGAAGGTCACGAAGGGTCAGAGAATTGAAAGTGACCCACCAAGCAATGTCCCAGCCAATACCCGACAAGGAAACAGAAACTGAGTTCTCCCTGCAATTCTCCCAGTAAGTAGAGCTTCCACCTTTCAGTTAAGTCTTGTAGTACCTTGGCTAGGGCTAGAAAGACAGTAAGCAAAACACCTAGTCAAGTTCACCTGGACTTCTGACTTGCAGAACTATGAGATCATCCCTGGATGTTGTTACAAGTCACTTGTGCACGTGACAGTATGTCACAGAGCAATGGAAAACAAATCCATTGCTTTTCTGAAGTGTCTGTTCAAACTTTTGCCCATTTTATTCTAATTGAGTTGCTTACTTTCTTTGATACTTTCTGGGTATGTCATTTTATGATGTATGTATTTAGGATATTTTCTATGTTCATCATCATGTCATCTACAAATGGTGACGGCTTTACTTCTTTCTTCCTGAACTGTATCTTGTTTCTTTTTTTCTCACCTAATCCACTACAAGGACCCCCAGTATG
Source organism: Dasyprocta punctata (assembly GCA_004363535.1). Taxonomy (NCBI): domain Eukaryota; kingdom Metazoa; phylum Chordata; class Mammalia; order Rodentia; family Dasyproctidae; genus Dasyprocta; species Dasyprocta punctata. The sequence continues at coordinate 33,861 of RJWM01010868.1, forward strand.
ATACTAAGTAGGAATAATGAAAGTTAATGTCATTGGCTTGTTCTCAATGTGAATGAAGAAACGACTTATTCTTTCTTTGTTACTTTAAGGCAGGGAAATGTGGCAGAGGGGCATCATAGAGGATAAACTGTCCATGGCAGGGCAGGCAGAAAGCATAGAACCTTCCTTCTATCCCTTTTTGTCTTATTCAGCCTAAAAACCTATTGGTTGGTGCCACTCACCCTCAGGGTGGACCTTCCTCTCATTTGCACCCAGAACTATGCTAAACCAATGGGATAATCCTATGAACACACCCATACTCTAATGTCACATACACTTGACCCAGCCACCTCCCAAAAATCCCATCTATGAGCATGTGAGGCTTTGAGGGGACATTTAGATACAAGTCAGAACACTACCCCTTTTGGTTTATGGTTCTATTAGTTTGGACAGATGTATGCTGCCACATGAGTACCATTCCATCACTTAAATTGAGAAAGTAAGCACCTCAAAAAGTCCCTCAAGCCAGGGGTGATGGCACGTACCTATACTCCCAATACTCTGGAAGGCTGAGGCAGACAGATGACAAGTTCAAGCCATTTGGGCCACTTAATGAGAACCTGTCCTGCCGTGCCCTTTTCTGCTCTTGTTCTGTTGACAAAGTCCAAGCATGAAAAAAGATAGACCAGTGTTATGTTGACAAGGTCCAAACACAGACCCGTGTTCTGTTGACAAAGTCCAAATACGGAGAGCGTCTTCTGAGAAAAGGTCGCAGCATAAAAATTGGCTTTGTGGAATGGGTTAATGCTTCTTGGGAACTACTGTGTTAATTTGTGCTCTGACACAGTTTGGAGAATTTCTTTCCTTCTTCCTCATGCACAAATTTAGTAAACAAAGTACAGAAACTCCCTAAGAACAAAGGGATAGTTTATAAAATGTTTTTCTACAAATGGTGTAACTGTATGACATTGAGTCAGACCAAGATCAAGGTTATATTAGAAGTTTGGGAGCCTTTAATGATAATAGTAATGACCAGCTGTCTGGGGCTGTCTGGGAACCTCTATACAGAGAGGCCAATATGCTACTATGTTTTGAGGGAAACAGGGTAGATAGCACATCCTTGCAGCTGCAAGAACATCATAGGGAGGTAGAGGGGCTAAATCAGGGCTGAATATGGTCTTGTGTTTTGCAGGTTTTTAGTTAGGCTACCACAATAGAGCATTTATTAGTAACAAAAACATGCTTCAAGGTCTTTAACTAAATTTAAAACTTTCTGCCTATGCTGATGAATCATGTAGCCATAGAAACCATGTAACCATAGAGACACCTGTTGATTTCATTCTTTTATCTAAACTTTCAACCCTGGCCAAAAAGAAAGTATATATTATTCTGTTAGAACTTGCAAAAGTAGTAGTAATAGTAATGGTAGTCGTAGTAGTAAAAACAATAAATGAAGCAGATTCAAGCAGTCTCTGAGCTATTTGTGTGTCTGTTCTCCACACGCCAACGCTCAGCCCACCTTCGGGGACTCTGTGGACCTAGCCCAGCTGGACCGCGGCACTGTCCCAAAATTCAAAAATACAAATCAGTAAGGTTGAGGATGGGGATATAGTTCACATGACCCTGGGTTCAATCCCTTGCACAGCAAAAAGGACAAAGGAAAAGAAAGTCTTTCAATCAGAAGAGCAGTGTGTAGTAAGGTGTAGAAACTGAATGAGCCTTGCATGCTTGCCAAACTTTCAGTACCTTACTGTGACCAGCAAGCCTAAGGTGAGCTGGAAGGATTGCTAGACAATGGACATTTACTTCAAGATAAATAACACAGGCTTCTAAGCAAGAGTTCAGATCTCTGCTTTTAAGAGATCACTCTGCCACAAATATGGAAGATGCATTGTTGGGGATTAGAATGCAAGCAGGAAGGTTTTATGGTAGTCCCACGAGACAGGGGAGGGCCTGAACTATCACAGTCACTGTGGGACAAAAGACAATCACAGAAACAAAACTACAGCAAGCAGTTCTCTAGTTGTCAAATGATGCAACCCCCTTCTGCCCTGGCTTTTCTCTGCCCTTGATCCTCTCAGTGAAGCCTTTCCACAGGAAGTTTTTGCTTTCTTTAGGGTCAACGCATCATCCTTTTCCTCCTCTGTAACACTGTTCCTGTCCTCAGTCCCTTTAGTCTCTTTTGGTGCTCGTGCTCTGAACATGAACTTCAAGTCAGGCTCTTTTCTTTATCACTTTAAGCACCTTCTAGGAGAGATCTTATTCCGCTATATGGATTGAGCCAGTATTGTTGTGATGGTAGACAGTACAGACTTTCCTGAAAGTTTTGGCACTATTTGTTATGTGACCGCAAACAAAGTTATATCATTTCTCTGAGGCTCAATTTCTTCATCTGAAAATAGGCATAATCTCCAGCTCTGAGGATCCTCAGGCTGTTGGCTAAGATACATCCCCACAAAATATCTGCTAGGATGACAGCACTCAACAAATGACTGTTACTCTGCTGTCAGGATTGACTTCTCTAAATGGATGCTCTGCAAGCACCTTGGGTAAATACTGTATTGTCTGGTTGGTATCTTTATCATAGAAATTTGCTCCTCTCTTGATCTGCAGGGTTTCTGGGAATGCTCCAGTGTGAGCCTGTGACCCCAGGCTCCTAAGCACACCTCATATAATGTGTAATATATACATGAGCAAGGCTAGACCAGTCAGACAGAGACTTTCCCAAATATTTTGAAGTCAGAAAGGAAAGAGGGAGGGAGGCAGGGAGGCAGGGAAAGAGAGAGAGAGAGAGAGAGAGAGAGAGAGAGAGAGAAGAGAAAGAGGTTATATGAAGGAATCTGATAGATAAAAATAGCAAAATAAGAGAATAAGATCTGAAGAGACTAAAGACAGAAAGACAGGAGGGAGTCCAGGTGGCACTAGCATTTGGACTGCTCTTCCCAGATCCTTGACCTTGTGCCTAACCTGTGGAGTCTTCATTTTGCTTACACTAACCAGGTAGAGATTTCACTATCGGTGTTCAGAGAAAAAAAAATCCTAATATTAATCTCTCTGTCTATATTTGAACTTCTTGTTTCTACTGTCCCCAGCTACTCTAATTTCCTGTCTCTCACCATGCTGCTCCTAACCTTAGAGTCATTTCTTCCTTCTTGACTAAAATCAGTACACAGGGAATATACTTCATGATTACTGCTTTGTTAAGTATTCAGCACACACATCCCACCTTGAAACATGGCGGTATAATAGCCTCATAATTGATTTTTTACTGTGATAACTTCCAAAAATACCTTAAGGTACAGCTAATGGTGCTGAGTCATGATGCCAAATACAGCTCGTGGATCAAGGTAAGCACAGTTTTGATCTCTGTCTCCTTGCTGTGTTGACCACTGTCAAGTGAAATAATCATTCAAACAGTCATACCCACCACTTTCACCACAAAAGTGGCCAGCACCTGTTTGCTTTCTGCTAACCCTTTCAGTTCTTTTTCCTAGACTCTAGGAAGTGGGAAGCTGAAGCAATCATCCTCCGAATTTAGGTACAACTTGGAAGTATTGAGAAATGACACAATAGTACATAAATCTGATTGAAGAAAGACCCAGAAGAAAAGAATAGAAAACCTTTCTTAGCTTGTGCCTCTAAGGCACAGGGATTCACTACTCCGTTCATGAAGATAATGGAAGGAAACTTAAGCAATTACCATAAGCCAGGCACTGAACAGAGCATCTTACTTAACATCACTTTCTTGGTATGAGGTAAGTGTTCCATCATACCTTTGACATCATTGAAGATATTAATGAAAAATAAATAATTACATACCTCCTACCACTAGCTGAGTGGCCACTGGGATAGGGGAAGGATTTTCCTTGTATCCTCCATGAGCATAGAAAACGTTGTAAAATAAAGCTGAGTAAAGAGTTAATTTCAATCTATCTGCTTTATAATTACAATAAGGGTTAGCCATCATTTTGGAATGCAGAATTAAAAAATTCAAAAGAATATCAGTGTTGATCAGGAAAGATTTCTGTATATCTTAAGAACTTTGGTAAAATCTAAATTCTTTCTGGAACAAAAGATATATTATTAGAGTGCCATAATAAAAATTCAAACAATTCACAGTACAGTCTTTGTTTTTCCCTTTGAACCTTTCCCTGCTCCTAAACCAGCTCCACCTCCAACTTTTCTACCTTTTTTTTGTGCGCTAATCTCTTCCTTCAAGCGTGAACTCGTTACTTGTTTCCTCTCACTTTCCCTCTCCATCCTCACACAGTTGTTAAATTAGCCATGATACCCTCAGCTATGCCTTGCCTCCATCTTTTCTTTGCCTTTCTCTCTGCCTCCCTTCTGCCCTAGATTCTTCTTAGCTATTGTGTCAGCCTTTTCATTCATCTTCCAAAAATGTATCTCCCATTGCAGCTGACTCACCAAATGCTGTCACTGTGTTATTTAAAGTCCTCACAAAGCTCATCTCATCCTCACTGACTCTTTATTCTCCAGGCAAACCTTGCTACTTGCAGCCCTTGTACATTCTGCTCTAAACCCTTCAGTGTTCTTACTTTTGTTCATCTAGCTAGCTAAATGATCTCTTCCCTGCTTTGCCCTCTCTAAATTCTGTCTTTTTCCAATGCATCACCCAACCACAGGTCTAGCGTTGTGTGCCAGGTGTGGTGGGATTGAATGGGTACAGCCACCCTTGGCATAGGGTTGTAGCAACCCAATGTGCTCCAGTTACAGCCTGCACAATCTTTCCCAAATCAACACAGCCTGAGGGATAGCAATGTAGTGACATTTTCCTTCTCCCTTCAGATGAAAAAGCATAGATTACCCAGAGGACAAAGAAGCCAAAGTGTTGGAGACTTCCGGGAAGATGGTAGAGTAGTAGGATGCAGGGAAAACAGCCTCTCTGAGAGACACCGTCTAGTCGTGGGAACACACCATCTTGAGGAAGACAAAAAGGAGGGAGATAGGTTCCTTGGACCCAGGAAAAGCCTGAAGTTTGAATCAAACCCCACAGTGAGAGTGAAAAGAAAAAATTCAAGTAAGAAGAAGGTGGTAGCTGGCAGAACCTTTGCCCTGAGCTGGACTCAATGCCCGAGGGGAGCTGTCGGAGTCTGGCAGTGCATGGTTGAGGTGTTGGCAGCAGCTGATAACCCCGGGGCCTCTGTGGAACCATTCCTCGGTGGAGGAGAGCGGCAAGTGTGGAGGACTGGGCTGGCTGGTGGTGAGTGTGTAGAGCTTGGTCCTCCCACAGGAGAGTGATTTGCTGGAAGCCATTCTGGAGTTGGGCCAGATATGCCAGGGGCTAAAACTGTTGCCAGCTTCCCCCAGCAGTTCCTAGCTGGGCGCAGACCCGCGGAGACTGCTTGGATGGCTGCAAGTCCAAGGAGGCGGTTCTCAGGGCAGGCCTGCTAAGGTTGTCTACTACTCTGTCCACGAACAGTTGCTGCCTTGTGGGGATACAGTGCCACAATTTGGGTTGCTGTCTCCACAGAGTGTTTACCAGTAAACCTAGACAGAACCCCAAAAGTGGACCCCAGAAGTGGACTTTTTTTTCTCTTTTTATTGTTTCTTTTGTTTAGTTTATTATTATTATTATTATTTTATTTTTATTTTATTTTATTTTTTTTAGTGTGAGTGTGGTTTCTGCCCTCCTTTTGGGTGTGGTCTTGTTCTGTTCTCTTTTTTGTCTCTTTTGGCTTTCTTTTCCCTCAGTCTTCTGCAGTGGTTTTCCTAAGTTGGTGGGACCCATCTTTGTTCTCCAACCTACTTACAGTCTCTTTTTCTTTTCCCACTTTTCTGCTTTTTCTTAAATTTATTTTGGGTCTGGACCCTTGAGGACAGAATTGATATTTTGTGAACCTAAGTACTATATATGATTGTTTTGCATTCTGTTGTATGGTTATAAATTCAGTTTATATGGTTGGGGGTTGTAAATCAGGGGTTGCATCAGTTTACTGTTTTGTTGGCTGTGTTTGGTGCTGTGGGTGCCACTGCAGTCAGAATTAACATGATTGAACTGGATAGCTGTTGGCCTTGATGGTCCAGGACTGGGATTGACTGGGGGTCACAGAGAGAGCTGGGGCATGGTACCGAGGAACTAGGGACTGGGCTAGGGGAGCAGTGGTTTCTCATCTCTGACAAACTGAGGAGGTGGGATTTTCCAATAGACACAGAGCCCAGGAACCAGTTACACCTGGAATATATCTCCAGGAAGTGCTTATCACCTGGAAGTCCTTAATACTATCATTAAAGTAACTCACTGCAAGCAACTAACAGGTATCACTTTAGGAATTAAACTAAAAAAGAAAAGAAATGAGAAGACACTTAAACAGGTCACAACCCCAGACACCCAGTTCACCAAAAGCAAACCCAGGGGGCAATGAGGCTGGGAAATCTGAAAGGCCCCTACAAGGTTTCTTCAAAGTGGTAACAAAGCAATTGAATGAGGCTTTGGAAAAAATGAAATAAGAAATAATCTCTCAAATAACCATAGAGATTGCCAAAATACACACCACGTTTAGTGATGTTAGAGCAGATACGGACAAAAAAAAAATAAATGAGCTTAAGCAAATTATGCAAGGACAACATAGGAAGCAAATGGATTCCATAAAGCAGATTCAAGCAGGTATCCAGGAGAATAGAAACTCCAATGAAAGTATTCAAAGCAGATTAAGCCAATGTGAGAACAGGATCTCAGATATTGAAGACAGGCTCACCGTTAGTGACCAGGAAAAGAAAGATTCTTCAAAACTAGCAAGGTAACATGAGAAATCAATCCAGCAGTTGCTTGATGAGACAAAGGAAAATAACTTAAGATTAATTGGAGTCAGCGAACAAGGAGGAGATACTACAAATGACATTAAAAACATCCTTACAGACATCGTGTCAGAAAACTTTCCTGGTAGAGAAAAAGAATTTGACATACAAATAAGTGAGGCATATAGAACTACAGTTAGCAATGATTAAAAAAAAAATCTACTTCCAGGCATATCATAGTCAAGATTCCAGAAATTCAACACAAGAATAAAATTTTATAAGCTGTTAGGGAAAAGCAACAAATCATCTATAAAGGAAAGTCCATCAGAATTACAGTGGACTTCGCAGCACAATCTCTTAAGTCAAGGAGAGCTTAGAGTGAAGTACGCCAAGTTCTAAAAGAAAACAACTTTCAACCTAGATTGATGTATCCCACAAAACTATCTTTCAAAATGGAGGGAGATATGGATGATAAGGAACAGTTGAGGAAATTCACTACCACTAAGCCAGCACTCCAAAATGTTTTTTTTTTTTTTTTTTTGTGGCACCAGGGATTGAACTCACAGCCTCGAACCTGCCAGACAGGCGCTTAAGCTGCTGAGCCAAACTCCCGGCCCTGTTTTTTGAAGCAGGGTCGCACTACGCAGCTCAGACCGGCCTTGCGCTCGCGTTGTAGCCCAGGCTGGCCTCGAACTCACAACGCTCCACCTACCTCAGCCTCCCGAGTGCTGGGATTAAAGGCGTGCGCCACCACGCCCGGCTTCTCCAAAATGTTTTGAAGGACATTTTAGAAAGGGATGATAAGTATTACAGCTCCACGAACCCCAATAGAAGGAATCCACCAGGAAAATAGAAAACAACATGATAAGGATAAGTCAATACATAGCAGTTTTAACCATCAATGTTAATGGTCTTAATTCACCAGTCAAAAGACATAGATAAGGATAAGTCAATACACAGCAGTTTTAACCATCAATGTTAATGGTCTTAATTCATCAGTCAAAAGACAGAGAGTGGTAGAATGGATCAAGAAGCAAGATCCAACAATATGCTGTATACAAGAAACACATTTAACCCAAAAAGATACCCAAAGACTAAAAGTTAAAGGATGGAAAACAATACCCCATGCAACAGGAGTCCAGGAAAAAGCAGGGGTAGCTATTCTATTTGCAGATAAAGTTCATTTTAAGCCAAGACTGATTACGAGAGACAAAGTAGGTCACTATGTATTAGTAAAGGAAACAATCCAAGAGGAAGAGATAACAATTATAAATATATATGCAACAAATACTAGTGCACCTAGTTATATAAAACAATTATTAATGGACATGAAAAATCAAGGAAGGCTTAATACAATTGCATTGGGAGAACTTAATACCCCGCTGTCACAAAAAGACAGGTCAACTAGACAAAAAATTAACAGTAAAATATTAGAATTAAATCAAACCTTTGAGTAAATGGACTTAGTAGATGTTTATAGAATCTTCCACCCTACAACAGCAGAATACACACTTTTTTCAGCTGCATATGGGACATTCTCCAAAATAGACAATATACTGGTTCATAGAACATGCTTGAGTAAATGTAAAGGAATTGAAATTATCCCATGCATACTATCAGACCATAGTGCAATGAAATTGGAAATCCATGTCAAAGGAAACCACAAGAACTTCATTAACACATGGAAATTAAATAGCACACTTCTAAACAATCATTGGGTCACAGATGAAATTAAAGAAGAAATTAGATAGTTTCTACAGTTGAATGACAAGGACAATACAACATACCTGAACTTGTGGGACACAATGAAAGCAGTCTTAAAAGGGAAATTGCTATTGTAGGGGGTGTTGTTTCCCTGGTTTCTCTCTCAGTGAGATGGTTCATGTACAGGAATGCTGTTGATTTTGTGGCCAGCTGCATTGCTAGGTCTGCCTATTGAATCTGGGGGTCTCTTGGTGGAGTTTTTGGGATCTTCTAGGTAGAGTATCATGTCATCTGAAACAAAATCTATATATTTAAAAAATTAGTTGTGACAGTCAGAGTAAAAAGAATTTTGAGTGAAATGTAGTTTTCTCAGGGTCACCTTCATATTTTACTTTTAATGCGAAACATTCATTTGAAAACAATTGTGTTAATAATTTGTTAGATAATGCTTCATGTCTATATTTTTTATTTTAAATAAGAGGCCTTGGCCACAATAAAGATCTTGAATTTTTTATGTGGTGCTGTGGATTAAGCCCAGAGCTTTCAAACTGAGCTACACCCCAGCTCTTCCTATCAAGGTTGTACCCCACATTTTTGGGAATATCCAATATGCTGATGATTGTTGCTGTTTTTTTGGTTGGTGTGAAATTGTTATGTTTTGATTTCTCATTTTCCTTTTGTTTAAAATTAAAAAAAAAAAGCCAAAGTGTTTCAATCAAACAAGCAGTCTTCTGTCTTCATGCAAACTATGACTTGGTTCTCTCTGGTCCACAGCAATTTTCATGGAGAATTTGATATTGTCCTGCCCTTGAGTGTTTTTTGAAATGAGAGCAGACATTCAAGTGGGGAGAATGGTAGAGGTGCAGAGCAATGAGCTGTGTGCCCGGAGAGGTGTCAGTGGTACCCTCTTGAAGTGTGATCCAATAGGATTCTGAGCTAGGTGATGTGTGTTTTTCTTTTGTTTTGTTTCGTTTTGCCAATGAACTTTGTTCTGAATCAATGCTCCTGTGAGTCAAGCAGTACAAACGGAGAGCAGATTCCTCGAAGATGACAGTTTGTGGAATGAAAGACATGCATAAAATTTATACAAAACAAAAAGCCTAAGGGCTATAACTTCATTATTATATGCCTTGGAAACCTGGAAATAAGGTTCCTATACTTGCATATAATACTAAATGTGCAAGAGCTCTTATTCAGCTGTGAATAGCGATGAACTTCCCTAGGAAAAACTATAAAAGGACAGACAGTTAAAAAAAAAAAAGTCATGATGTTGTTCCAGATCACAGAGGCTAAACTGAGAAACAAACCCTGAGAACATTTAATAAGCTTAGATAAGCACTAAAGGTTACATTGGCTCAGTCACGTAACAACAGTTTTTTATCCTATTGCAAATGTGAAACTTTTAAAGAGTACATTTCCTTCTTTAATGATTCACTGGGAAAAAACAGCAGTCAAAAGCCAGAAGGAGCACAGTTCACCAGATCTCGATGAAAATAGTGGAAGTCAACGAGTTGGTTCCATCAGGCACAAACCTCACAAAGCATTTGTTTCTGGAAACAAAGAGTAACAAGGCTTGGATCAATTTATTCTTTCCACAAGATCTGAGTGCTTTCCACGTGCCTTACGTGTTGTGGGAAAAAATAGCATTAGGCAAGCTAGACACATCTATTATGCTATAGAACTTTAAGCCTAACAAAGAAGAAAACAACTAAATGAATAACAAACACTTTAAATTACAGTCAAGTTAAGAATTATGAGGAGGAATAATACAGTGCAATAAGAGGGCATTATGCCAAGACTGGACCTCATTGGAGAGGTTTTCCTATGGAAATGGCATTCAAGCTGGGGCTTGGGGGATGAAAAGGACTAAATCGGGTGAAAAGGAAGAGGATTTAGGGACTGTAACCCTCCTCAAAGCCAAGAGAACATGTGCAAAAGCCCTGCAGTAGAAGCTGCATGTCTTTGAGGTGCCAATGAAGGCCAGCAGTTGAAATGCAGAGATGAGACAGAGCAGGCAAGGCCTTGGTCACAATAAAGATCTTGAATTTTTTATGTGGTGCTGTGGATTAAGCCCAGAGCTTTCACACTGAGCTGCAACCCCAGTTCTTCCTATCAAGGTTGTACCCCACATAAGTTTCATCAGAATATCTGGGAGTGTGAGGGAGCAAGGGATCCAAAAAATGGTAGGAAAAAAATATGGAAAAGGTGTACACGATCCTAAATGCCTTGTCTCAGAAGTGATGCATATTATATTTGTTAAAACAAGCTATCCATCTACCCTCTGCAAAGGAGGCTAGAAAATATAATCTAGCTGTGTGTCCAAGTAGACAAAGGAACAGCTAACAGTCTGACCCAAAGTATAAAGAAGACCTTGTATATTGCTGTTGCTTTGGTCCCAATTTTATGACTGTCAAATATCATTTTCTTTCCAACTGTCTGAAATTAGTTTAAATATTTTTTGCTTTGTCTGGGCTTGGCATTAGATCTTGTGGGAATGTTTGCTGAATTTTATCATACTAGTTAGTATTCAAATTGATATGCAAAAATCTTCAGCGATGATCTCATGAGATGGAATGTTAGGGATGAGTTTCGAAGTGTGGCGCACTAATTTAGATAGAAGATCAGCTCTCGTGGCACATGCTGACCTGTGCAGCAAGAGCATGAGCACCACTGTTGCCTCAAAGCATTTTGTACCAGGCTATTTAAATAGAATTTTTGACTCAGACCAACAGATAGCAGCTATCCAAGGGAGCCGGAACACCCAGGAGGATTTGCAAAAACAAGATAGAAAAAAAAAAGTTAGGTAATCCTTGAAGTCCCTAGCCTACAAAGTCAGCAAAGAGTGAGCAATTAGTGAGCAGACGATGGTTCCAGAAGGGGACTTCTGAAGACCAGTCTTGCAATAGAGTTCTTCCAAAGGGAAAAGAATTGAAGTTCCCTCTTAACATTATGTTATGAGAAAAGTGAATTAAGGAGACCAGTTGGCGAGCTTGGTATGTGTCTCCTGCAGCCTAAGGAACAAAGTGTGTAAATATTGTCATGCTTGACAAATTTGAAGGATGACAGGCTAGATGGAGAGATAAAGTTTGAGAGGTACTACAGCTTCATTCCCTCCATCATTTACTCAACCATGTGTGTAACTACTCTGGAGTCTCCTGTCCACCCAGAAGGCAGGGGAAGACAAGCCCCATGTGTGTCTGATATCTTTGGGGTCTATGATCAGCAGGTGTCTGGTGGGGGGTGCTCTAGGGATAGAACTTCGGGCCTTGTGCATGCTAGGCAAGCACTGTACCACTGAGCTACACCTCCAAGGCTCAACTGTCTTAAGATTTCAAGGAAGATTTATATTAACATCCCACTACATTTTCCCCCTAATCTTCCTCATGGTGTTGTGAAGACTGACAATTCTGAAAGGAACATTTCAGCCTTCTGGATATTTTTATACAAGATTAACGTATGATAAAATGAATGCCTTTGGCAAACTGTAAATCACAGTAAGACATTAGTTCATTTGGTGTTTATTTTACACACTGCATTGAAAACATCCCTTCTCAAAATACAATATAAGAATGTGTAATCATATATAAAGTGGTTCTACTTTTTTGTCTGTTTCCTATATTTAGTCTCTAGTCAAGACTTCATGGGTTTAAATTTAGCCATGAAAGTAAAAAGCATTAGAACAACTAAATTCACTTCAGACACTTTCCACAATTCTCCCTCTCTTCCTGTCCCTTTCCCAGTTTGGGGGAGTTTTTTGGGAAAACACCAGGGAAAATATTTGAAGTAATCATTTTAAAAAACAAAGAAAAAGTTAAATGGAATGAAACCTTTTTTTTTTTTTTTTGAGAAATAGTAAATAGCACACTGGACAGAATTCAGATCTGAAACTGACCTGTTAATTATAAAAGCCAAGATCGAATATCTCTCTTCATTGGAAAATAGAAGCAATGACAATAACAACACTTAGTCAAAGGACAGGAAAATATATAAAACCTTATTTTCCAAATGTAGTGGCCTTTTTTTACTGTTTCAGTTTGTTCTGGAGTTCACTATTTCCATTTGTACGTGATTAAATGTACCTGGATTCATTTCAAATGTTGGCACTATTATGAAGACTGTCTTTCCCTTAACTTCAGCTTGATAATAAGACTTCTGATTAATAATCTAGGCCCCAAAGTGTTTTTTATTGTAGAAGTTATCTGAAACTAGTCCTATGTTTCTTAGTAGTGGTCTACTACCAGGCTCCCATCATTACAAAACTGAACATAACTCTAAAAGCACAACAAGATGGATTTAATTAATGTATTAAACTAAGAGACCTTTTTTGCAAGTGAGTTTAAATGCATTTGCTCTAGATGACAAACCTGACATTCGAAATGGCCTCTAGTCCAAATAAGTCAAGATCAAGTAAGTGAAGAGCTCAAAGCATAATAACATCTGTCCAATCTTCTTAGTCCTGGTGTTGTATGGATGACAAGCAGCAATGAGTTGTGTGATGGGTGATAGATTCAAAGTAATTGCTAAACATGTTAACGTTTCCCATGCCTAAACCATCTTTAACAAAAATCATCTTGACATTACATCATCCTATTTCCGGTAGTCCAGGAGAGTTACCGTGCCATTTTGATTCATGCTTTCACCAGGAAATATTTGACAATTTTTGAAATTAGCCACCCATCATGTGCAGTCTTCTTCTTTAGCCTCATCATAAAAGAATTTTCTCTTTCTGGTCTCTGTTCTTCATGTTCACTTTTGATTGATTTCATATCGTCTTTGATGACTACTTGCAAGTTTCTTTGGTGAAGATGGTTTCCTTTGCATATTGGTGTGGGACCATATTCGTTTAAGAAAGTCAAAATAACACTTCATATTTTGGAACTGTAGCTTGAAAAAAATCAATGTCAGTTCCACAGCAGCATTTGAACCATTTATTAAAAGTAGTGTTCTCTGGAATCCTAAATGTTTCTCATAAAGCTTTAATTGAACTGTTATCATATAGGACAATGTTAATTTTCCTCAATGACCATTTCAAAGGGCAATATTGAATTGGCGCTTTAAGCCGTACTGGACAATACATGAGAATTCAAGAATTTAGCCTCATTTCTGTCATTCATTCAGCATATAGATATTTTTCAGCTTCTTTGGAATAAAATAAAAGCTGAGAAAAGTCTTATTTTAGTTGTTTCTCCAGCTACCTTAAAACACTCATTATTGCCTAGAAATAAAAAAGTACATAAGAGAGAACTTTCCTACCAATTCCGTCCATGCTACTGAAATAAAATGCATCTGTAGGTCAGACAGCATACAAGGTTTCTCATTTCATCTCCTGGCTAAAATGGTGATATGTTCTTCCTGTTTATCCTTCTTGAGGATATCAACTTTTCTCCACTTTAGTTCCTGGAATTCTTTGATCTCCCAGTGATCTCTACTCTCTCTCTCCAGTTTTCCTGCATCACTGATCTCCACACTCAAGACCATTTAAACTTCTCTAAACACTGCTGGTGTCCAAGCCAAATCTAGGAGAATAAGAATCTTACTTCCAGTTTTAATTTTAAATGCCTACCACACACACACACACACACACACACCTCATCTGAGAGAAGACCCAAAAATAAAGAAACCAAAATAATAATAACAGCCCTTTCACAGAGGTATGCCCCCAAGTATTACCAGGCTAGTGTGCAAACATGTACAACCATGGAATCATAATTCTCAGACATCTTTTAACTCACAGAGGAGTTCATTCTCTTAATGTCAGGGGCTCTTTGGTATAGTGACTATTGCTGAGTATAGCAAAACCACTGGTGATCAAATAGCAGCAACTACCATTTAAATGCCAGGCAAATTGATTGAAGAATCATACAGGTCTGGATCTGCACTTAGTTTTTAAAATACACAAATATTTACTCTGTTCCCATCATTACAAAACTGAAGATAACTCAAATTTAGTTAAGCAAAGAACACTCAAAGCAAAAGGATTAACGTAAGTAAAGATTTTTTTTAAGGTAACAGAATCAAAACAGTATCTTCAAAAGAAATGTAGTGTGTGTGTGTGTGTGTGTGTGTGTGTGTGTGTGTGTTAAATCTAAGCCAAAGGGAATGTTAAAAGCAGATTAAGGAATTTACTGTTTAATTAGGAAGAAAGAAAAAGAAATTATTTCTGAACAAGAAAAAGACATAGTCAAAACTGTGCTTTAGGTAGGGTAAGCTCATAGGAATTTCATTTTGAATGAAGAAAAAGAGGTTTTGCTAGCAGCAAAGACATCTATCAGCTATGGAACTCATTCTTGGTTTTCATGAACCAGAGTAGAGGCAATAAGAATAGAGTTGAGTGATAGAAGAGAGTGGAATTTTGGAGGTAGACTGAGCATGAGTTGGGAACAAATTGATATGAAGTAACATGGAAAAGGAGTAAAAAATGTTTCAAATTTTTTAGGCTGAAATTGGGCTATTACAATAAGGAAAGTTCTGAAAAATACATTCACACTTAAATGTACTGATGACTAAAGAGTTTGCACAAAAGTAAATATATTTAGTAGTGAATGCATGCAGTGAAGTGTCAGAACAGGTTTATCCTCAACTCAGTTTTAAACTGGTGACTATAGAGCTATGTTTTATATAAGGAACTATACCATGGTTACTAATATGTGATTGTATCACATATCTTTAAATTTCTTATGGTCTCAAATTTGGACTACTAACAAAATAGTATTTGCTTTCTCAAATTGAATATTTACTCAGCCATTTATTTGACAAAAAATTCAAAAGTTTATAATTTACTGGGCACAATTTATAAAGGCTAAAACACACAGGCACTTATAGTCACATAACTAAAAGGACAGATAAAAGTTACAGTGGCACTTCTGGTTTCTATAAATGATATAAAAGCATTTGGGGAAAACTTCCACAGTACAGATTCCTAGAAAATGTGAGTTAAAAACAAACAAAAAAGATTGATGCATATCTGGGTTCCTGGAAGAGGAAAACTCTAGATGTCAAGATCAAAGAGTCACAAGTATAGAGTTTACACTGAGGCAGCCCTAAGAGGTAATATAGAAGGACTGTGATGGTAATTAGAACAGCTAATTCCTGGATTGGATTTTAGTTCTTTCAGGCAGTAGGGATTGAAGGTTTGGAATTGACACCTGGTTTAAAGTCCTTCCTTGGAAGATCTGCACTGTGCTAATCACTTTCCTGTCACTGGGACAAAATAGTTGACACTGGCAATTTAAAGGAAGTGAGGTTTATTTTGGCTCACAGTTTCAGATGATTCAGTCCATGTTTGGCTGGCTACAAGGTAGAAACAGCATGATGGGAATTGTGGCAGAAGTGAGTTGCTCCTGTCACAGTGACTGGGAAGCAGAGCACAAGGGGAGTCAGGCACGACAACACATCCATGTGTATTACACCCCTAGTGACCTGTTTCCTCTACCTAGGTCCCACTTCCTACCAGCACATTCAGTGAATCAGTCTACCCATAAGTATCATACTGCCATCATCCAATCACCTCCCAAATACACAAGACTTTTGGGGGACATTTTAGATCCAAACCATAACAAGTACCCTTCATGAATAGGAAAAAATATATAGTTCAACCGTTTTGTAATTTGGGCCAAAAGAAATGTTAAATTGGCTCCTTAGGTCTGCTCTCTCTGCAGATTGAGATGAAAATCTGCATGGTATCAGAAAAACTTCAAGTTGAGTAACAAACATAAATAATGGTTTTCAGCCAATTACAGTCTTAAGCACATGGCAGAATCAAATGCACAATGACCCTGGGGAGATACTGTAGTGGATAACATTAACGTCCAATGCATCTCTCAAATACCCTGGATCCATTTTCACCTTTTTTGTTTGTTTGCTGTTTCTTTTCTTTGGAAGTAGGAGTGGATTCCCCCTAAGATCTGCCTTTCCATCCAACAGTCAGTACCTTTTCCGGGAAACTTCCCTTCAAGACACATCGCCAGCGCTTCATCAGCCCCCTTACCTCAGTTTTAACAACTGAGAGGTACAGCCAACGCATTCCAGAGTCCCCCACAGGACTGGCATAAATCACTTTCCCTGGGATTTTGCCTGAGATCCCACCCTGGCTTTCCTATCTCCCTTTCGTTTTCTTCCCTGACCCATCTCTTGTCAGTTTCCCCTAAAGCACTTCCTTAGTAAGCACCATCCCTGAATCCTCACCTCACGTGTGTACTTCTAAGACTTGAGACCTGGCGCACTCCCGTAGGATTCTCACTGAAAAACAAACAAGCGCCTCCAAAGACAAACTCCCTAGAAAAGAAAAAAAAAATCACAAAATTTACCAGGGAAAATTCTTCGGAGTGTCTGAGAACAATCTGCAGAAACAATAACAGATGTACTGTTGCAACAAACAACTTCATGCAGTAGAAAAACAACTTGACAGAATATATAAATTATTCAGGAAATTATCCAGGATGCAGATGGAGAGAATAGAAAGCATGACAGTGTTTGAGATTCAAGGATACAACGATAAGGGTTGACATAGGTAAAATAGGAGTTCCCAAGAAGAGAGTAGAAAAGATGGGAGAGGGAATATTCAAAGCAACAGGCCCAAGTAGTTTAAAGAAGTTATAAAAAGCATGAAGTAGCACAATTTCTATGTAGTGTAAATAAACATTAAGTGCGTATGAAAAAGGCATTGCACAACAAAAAGCTAGAAAAGACATCTTAAAAGCAATCAGATAGAAAAAACAGATGATTCACAAAGAAACAAGAATTTGATGAGAGGGAGTATATTACTGACAGCAACAACAGAGTCAAGAAGAGAGCAATATATTATCTTGAAAGTAGAGAATATCTGTCATCATAAGCTATCACTCAAAGAGGATAAAATAAAAGTGATGACCGTGAGATTTTATGGCATAATAACATTTTCACTAAAGAAGTCAATTGACCTCAGAAAGAAAGACTGAGAGGTATGAAATAATGTAGAACAACAGCAACAAAATTAGACAAACATATAAATTAGCATCATCTGAAAAGAAGCAACAATCTTCAGAATAAAAACACTTAATTTGGGGCCGTGGGGTTGCTTCAGTGGTAGAGCACTTGCCTAGCATGCGTGAGGCCTTGGGTTTAATTCCTTGCACTGAAAAAAAAAAAAGGAATTTATTTGGGGGATGTGGAATTTAAAAAGCAAAATGAGTTTTAGAAGATGGCATGCAGGTAAAGAATAGAGGAGATCAGAATTAATGCAGTCTATTAGCTATTGTTTAAAAAGAAAGATACCATAGAGGCCATTATGAACACTGCAGATTTACTTACTTAAAGCATAAGAAATAAAGGTATTCTCACATACAATAGTAAAAGGAGAATAAAGGAGGATTTTTAAAAACAAGATTTATCCAGTAGGAAGAGAGAAGAAAAGACGCAAAGTGAAATATGAGATATAGAAAAAAAGAATGAGGTCGGTAGTGCTAGCTAATATAATGGTAACAGCCAAACTATGCAATCTGGTGGGAGGAAGCACTGTTTTATTTTTATAGGGCTGTCACATGCTGATAAAAGGAGTGATTCATCAAGAAAATCTGTTCATTCTGAATTTATTTACACACCTAACAATATCTGTGAATTATAAATAATATGAAAAAGCAAAGCCTGACATAATGACATGGAGACTGTGAGAAGTCTACAGCCACAATTCTAAACTTCAGGACTGTTCTTTAACTGACAGAGCAGGTGAAAAATTCCTAGAGACAGAAGGGATTTGAACAACACACGTAACATGCTTCATATATGTCTCATGGAAGTGTGGCCTTGGGCTCTAGGGTTGGTCCCTCCCCACTTCGGGCTGACATGGTTTCCTGCTCTGCTTCCCAACAGCTGTGAACTAAGGCATCTTGCTCCCCCCGTCGTGTCTCTGCTTGTGTGCCAGCCAATCCTGGACTGAAATTTGAGCAAATTAAACTTCTCCCTTCAATTATGCATGATGGGTATTGTGCCTCAGTGATGAGAAAGCCGACTAACACACTGGGCTACAAAGTAAGGCTCAATAAATACCACCTATTCACGTTGTACAGAGCCATGTGTTCATATCATGAAAATATTAAAACAAAATAACTAGCAGCCTATATATTGGTGAATTTGAAAACACACTCCTTAAAAATTAAATCATCAAAGAAGAAATCTGAAATAAGAATTTAAAATATACTTTATGTTTTTTGGAAATACTATACATATTGCACTACCTATCATTACATATTATTACAAATTAAAGCATCACTTAGGTGAATTTTATAGTGTTTATAGTGAAAGATGAGAAAATATTTTAGATGAGTAAACTAAGCATCAACATCAGAAATGAGAAAAAGGGTTCAAAATAAGATTCAAAAAAAGAACGGAACATAACAAAAATAAGAAAAACAGCCCTAATAAGTTAGATCAAGATACTATAAGACATTTTAATTATGACAAGAGCACATGTGTATTTCCTTCTAACTTCAGTGGCTTTCTACTCTCCTCCATGCAAGAAACTATCACGTCCTCCTGCTCCCCCTGTTTCTCTGGCTTTCTTTGTGTCCCCCAAACCTCCAGCCTTAAGATGAACATCCCCAAGATCATCTTTGCACTTGCTTTTTCCTCTGTCTGGAGATTTCTGACCTTGCATTCCTAAAACATCTTCATTGCATTCATGTTTGCATCAAAAGAGTGCTTATTGAAATGGGGCATGGTAGCATGCAGCTATAATCCCAGCACTTTGGGGTGCTCAGGCAAGAGGATCGCAAGTTAGAGTCCACTCTGGACAACTTCGCAATTTAGCAAGACTGTGTCTCAAAATTTTTAAAAAAATGAGCTTGAGATGCAGCTCAGTGAGAAGGCCCAGGATTTAATTCCCAGTGCAGGAAGACAAAAACAAGTGTTTATTGACCATCAGTTATGTTCCTGGCAGTGTTCTAGGCACTAGAGAAACCAGAGTGAAGTGAACAGACAAAAATATCTCCTATTATAAAGTTCCCATAGCAAGTAACCTTTATCATTCTCTATCTTGTTTATTACTTTATGCCATGGTCCTGGAATAGTGGCTTAAGCAATTACGTGTTCAGGAAATATTTGCTGAAAGAATGATTCTTTGCAGCAAGTATGTGGTGCAGTGTGCAGTGCATGTGTGTCTGTGTGCGTGTGTGTGTGTCCAACCGAACAAAGATCCCTTGTAAAGGCAAGAGAAAGAAGATTAAGAGGTTAGACGGGCAGACAGGGACTAGCTCTAAAGACTTTAGTTTCCATGCAGAAGAGCAATCACTTCATCTTACAAATGGTGTGCATGACAAATATGTGTATCAATATAAAATGGGAATTTTTAAATCTCATGTTGAGATTTAATTCATAAAGAATGCTTCTGTTGGAAAGCAACTCTTTGGCCTTAATTGCCTTTTTTTTTGAGTTTGGTTTTAGCTATCATATAGTATTTTATTTTATTTTATTTATTTTTTTGTTTAAGAGAAAAAAAGACACATACAAGAAAGATAAAAAGCAAAAGACACAAACAAACAACTACAGTAAATGGTAAATGTACAACAGTAACATTACAGGTTTCCAAAATGGAATGATAGAAACTTGACAATGGTTGCAATATTGTGTATCGTTGTCTTCAAAATGGTTTACATTAACAGATATAGACAAGTAAAATTGATCTAATCATATGCGTATTAACCAATCTTTCTCAATAACTAATACATTCAGCAGTATGTTCATTTTAGTTATCTTACATATACATATTTACAGATTTATATCTTTTCCTTTTTCCTTCCCTCTTTCCCCCTTTTCCCTTCCCAATTACTTTTGCTCTTCGAGCTGCTTTTACCCTTACATAGTATTTATTGTAGATTTTGGATCATATATAGTTTTTCAGTTTCTTACACTAGGAAGACAATACGGTATTTACACATATGGGTTTGATTTATCTCACTTATGAGTATGGTCTCAAGTCGTGTCCACTTACTTATAAAAGTCTCAATGCAATCTTTCTTAATAGCTGAGTAGTACTCCATTGTATTAAAATACCATGTAGTATTTTAAAACTTCATATGAACAGGGTGTGGTGGCACATACCTGTAATCCCAGCACTATGGAGGCTGTGATTTCAAGGCCAACCTGGGCTACAAAGTGAGTTCAAGGCCAGCATGAACTGCATAGTGAAACTCTGTCTCAAAGAGACAAAAAAAAAAAAAGGCTACATATAATACACAATTGGGAAATGACATTTTATTAATAATCAATTTTATATCATGATTATAAACCTTGAAAAGGGTATAGCTCAAACTAGGCATGGTGGTACATGTTTGTGATCTGAGCACTCTAGGACACTGAGGCAGGAGGATCACAAGTTAGAATCCAGCCTGGTTAACCTAGATACTTAGGAAGAGAACGTAACAAAATAAAGATTTTAAAAAGGGCTGGAGGTATATAGCTCAGTTAAAAGGCCCTGGATTCAATCCTTAAAAAGAGAGAGGAGAGAAGGGTTAGGGGAAGGACAGATGGAAGAACAGAGGGAAAAGATGGGTGTGTGTCAAGCACTGAAATCAGTTATGTACACATTTTTAAAAGTTGCTTTCTAATAATTGGTGTCAAGCCCACTTGTGCCTAGGTACTAAATCTGTCATCGTCATAATTATCATATCTGACATGTGTTAAACATTTCTTATATAGTTCTAATTTAATTGTTTCAAAGACCTTTGGTGCAATTAATTGCTCAAGGTCACACAGCTAAGAAATGTAGTATCCAGTGCCAAATGTGTTAGTTTGACCCACAGCCTATGCTCCTAACCACTACCCATGATGCATCAGTTCTTCTTAATGAATTCAGTCCCACCCACCAAGTCTTGTCACCTAATCACGTGGAAACATACTGTGTCTACCTTTAAGTCTTCTTCCCACAATGTCCTTCACCAACTCACTGACTTTCTCTGTCCACCTCCAATCCTGGTTGTCCTGCAGGTTGCTACCTGTTAACATGGATGTGAGAACATGATGTTTCTCCCTGGACATGGATGCCCCTGTCCAAGTCAAGGTCATGTGTTTTCAAAGAGATTAAAAAGGAGGTCCCTGTTCTCAACCAGATTCATTCTGCTGTCAGCTCCCCACTGAAGTTGGGAGTCTCTAAGTGGGCGGTATAAGGGATTTCTTAGCTGGTGTTCATCTCCCTCTGACCCTTGTAGCTGGTGTGCATACACTTTTGTGTGTATGTTCTGTGGAGAAGCAGTGTAAGCAGCTGTTGTCCTTTTGCTTAATTAACTCTGCTTTCTCAAGTGGAATCTTAAGGATTAGCTTCATGCCTTGCAAGATCTGGGACTGGATAGCTGCTGTTCCTCACCTTCACTGGCATACTCATTTTTTCTTATTGAATACTGTGCTCTTCTTGTTGCCACCTTGCTTCATTGGTTCCCCTCTTTTGCAGGGTGCCCACCTTCAGAAATATCCAGATGAAAAGTCAATAGCGTTTTTCAATTCTTAGAATCCATAGTTTACAGACTATATAAATCCAGTGCATCCTCCAGTTTGGGGCTCAGGGGCAGTTATATGCTTGAGGGTCTGTGCTTTTAAGAAGATGGTCACTCTTCTTTTCCCTTTAGAGTATTGTGCAATTCCATCACTTTATAAACTCAGTGGTAGGATGTTCCATACTATAGGTGTGGGGAACAGGACATACTCTTTGCCCTAAAAGGAGAACTTACAGTACCTCTTATTCTTAACTGAGTTTAGTCAGTCTTATCCACCAGACAGTAACATCACAGTAGCTGAAAAAGAAAACATCACATTCTCCCATCCATGTCAACACATTATGCTATGAAATAACTCAAAGAAAGTGAGATCAACACCACCCAAATAGGTGCAAGAATTTTATAGAGATTTAATGACTTCCAAACATAAGTCCTTCTCTTTATTAACCCAGCTCAAAAAAAGTTATATGAAAACCACCATTTTGGGAGATGAAAGAAGATGGCAGAGCGGTAAGCAGCAGAGAAAGAACCTCTCTGAGAGTTGCCATCCAGATGCTGGAATATGGCAACCCAAGGAAGACAAAGAGGGAAGTGGGTCCCCTGGACTCAGGAAAGATCTGAAGCATGAATTGAAGTGCATGGAGAGAGTGAAGAGAGAAATTTCAGTGAAGAAGGTATTGCAAGACTGAGATTGACTAAGGAGGTGCGTTCTCGCAGAGACAGGACACTCTGTGTGAGAGGAGCAGTTCAAACCTGTAGGCATGGTGATGGTGACAGCTGGTGACACTGGAGACCCCCGTGGAGGGATGTAGCAGTGAACATGAAGGATTGCACCAGCTGGCAGTGAGCACTGAGGGGTCAGTTGTCCAGTGCAAGATAGCAGTTGGCCAGGATCCATCCAGGAGTAGGGCTGACTGAGGTCAGAACTCAGAGCTGCTGCCAGCTGGGCTCAGGCCACAGAAGGTGTGTGGATAGCTACAGGCCAAAGGAATCTGGTCTCAGACAGAAGGTGCAAGTTTGCAGAGATTATCCACTATCCCATCAAAAAGCTACTGCTGTCTTTCTGGGATGAATCAACATGGACCAGGACTCTGTCCCCACATATTATCTACTAGTGAGAACAGAGACAAACCTGGAAGTAGATTCTTTTTCTCTCTCCCTTTATTGGTTTTTGTTGTGCTGGTGGTTTTGTTTTGGTTTTTGGTTTTTGTTTTTTCTCCTTCATAGTTTGATCTTGTTTCTATATAAGTGTTAACATGGTTTTCAGCCTCTCTGTGACTGTGGTTCTGTTCCACTCTTCTTTTTATCTCTTCCTTCTCTCTTTCCCTCCAGTCTTCTGTGTCAGTTTCCCAAAGTTAGCATGATTCCTCTCTGTCCTCTAGCTTTATTTCTAATCTCTTCTTCCACTTCTCTATTTTCCCCCTAAGTTATTTTTTCCCTAAGATATTTCAAATTTTAACCCCTGAGGGCAAAATTAACATATTATGAACTTGTATACTGCATATGATTTTTTGGTTTGTTTTAGACTTTGTTATGTAATCACAAATCAATTTCATGTGGTTAAAGATGGCAAATCAATGGTTATCTCAGTTTGTCATTTTCTAGTCTGTGTTGTAACAATTGTTCTACACAACTGTTCTTTCAGGTATTGCAAGACTGAGATTAACTAAGTGTCACATTAAATATTGTGGCACAGTGCCACAGAACCAGGAGCTGGGCCAAAAATGTAGCAACTTCTCATCACCAAGAAACTGAAGAGGCAGGATCTACAGAAGACTCAAAACACAAAAACCAGCTACACCTGGAAGACACCTCAGAGAAGTAGACATTCCCTGAGGGTTCTAAATACTAGCAATAAAGCAATTCACCATAGGCAGATTTACAATCATCAACCCAGGAATTAAACTAAAAAAAAAAAGAAAAGAAAAGAAAATGAGAAGACACTTAAACAATATGCAACCCCAGTTCACCCAGGGAAAAATGAGGTGGGACAGTCTGAAAACTTCTCATCTGACCTCTCTGAAATGGTAACAACAAAGTAATTGAATGAGCCTTTAGAAAAAATCAAATCATAAATAATTTCTCAGATAACTGCAGAGATTTTGTCCACAAAATTAGTGACTCTAGAACAGATACAGATGAAAAAATCGGGGGAGCTTAAAAAGATAATGGAGCCATGAATGCTCAGCATAGGAAAGAAAGCAGATATCCAGGACAATAAAAATTCCACTGAAAGTATCCATAGCAGATTAAGCCAATGTGAGGACAGGATCTCACATATAGGGGACAGGCTTGTGGTTAGCAGTCATGAAACAAAGATTTCTTAAAAATAGCAAGGGGTCATGAGAAATCAATCCAGCAGTTTCTAGATGAGGCAAAGAAGAATAATTTAAGATTGACTGAAGTCAATGAAAGAACAGGAGATTAGCACAAATGATATAAAGAAGCTGTTCACAGATATCATGGCAGAAAACTTCCCTGACAGAGAAAAAAATTGATATATAGATAAGTGAGGCATGTAGAATCCAATTAGCCATGATCAAAAAAAAAAAATCTACAGCCAGTCATATTGTAGATTCAGCAATTCAACATAAGAATAGAATCTTAAAAGCTGTTAGGGAAAAGAAGCAAATCATCTATAAAGGAAAGCCCATCAGAATCATAGCTGACTTCTCAGCACAAATCCTCAAGTCAAGAAAAACTTGGAGTGTAGTGTTTCAAGCACTGAAAAGAAACAACTTTCAACCCTAATTGATGTGACCCTCAAAACTATCTTTCATAACTTATGGAAAAATATGATACTTCCATGACAAAGAACATCTGAGGAAATTTATGACCACCAAATCAGCACTCCAAAATGTTTTGAAGCACATTGTAGAAAGAGATAATAAGGACTACAACTCCATGAACCCCAACAGAAGGACTCCACCAGGCAAAGCAAACAATTAAATAGGGAGAGGGTAAAAAAAAAGAGGGGGAGTCAATGACAGGAAAATAACATGGCAAGGATAAGTAAATGCATATCAGTTATAATCATTAATGTCAATGGTCTCAACTCACCAATCAAAAGACACAGGCTGGCAGAAGGGTAAAAAAGCAAGATTCAACAATATACTGCATACAGAAAACACATTTAATTTTTTAAACGTTCATAGACTGAAAGTCAAAGTATGAAAAACAATTCTCCATGTGACAGGAACCCAGAAAAAAGCAAATGTAGCTGTTCTATTTGAGACAAAGTAAATTTCAAGCCAAGACTGATTAGGAGAGAGAAAGAAGGTCACTACATCTTTGTGAAGGGAACAATCCTAGAGGAAGACAAAACAATCATAAATATATATGCAACAAATACCAGTGTACTCAACTTCATAAAACAAATATTAAAGAGCATTTCAATCAAATAAGTACCAATCCAATTGTATTGAGGGACCTCAATACCCCACTGTCACAAAAAGATGATCAATTAGACAAAATATCAACAATGAAATAATAGAATTGAACCAAACTTTTGAGCAAATGGGCTGAGTAGATGTCCACAAAGTGTTCCACCCCACAACATCAGAATGCATATTCCTTTCAGCTGCACATGAGATGTTCCTAAAAACAGACCAAATACTAGCTCATAAAACAGGCCAAGGAACTGAAATTACCCCATGCATATTACCAGGCCATAGTGTAATGAAATTGGAAATCGATAGCAAAAGAAATCACAAGAACTTCAAAAACACATGGAAATTAAATAGAACCTTTCTGAACAACCAATGCGTCATGGATAAATTTAAAGAAGAAATTAGACAGTCTCTACAATTAAATGATATTGACAATACAACATACTGTAACTTATGGGACACAATGAAAGCTGTCCTAAGAGGAAAATTTATAGCAGTAAATACCCATATCAGGAAAACAGAGTAAGTACAAATAAACAACTTAATGGTGAACCTCAAACTTCTAGAAAAAGAAGAGCAGACTAAGCCAAAAGCTTGTACAAGGGAGGGAATTATAAAGATCAGAGCAGAAATTAATGCATTGGAGACTTAAAAAACAATACAAAGAATCAATGAATCAGTAAGTTGGCTCTTTGAAAGATTAAATAAAATCAACCAACCTTTATTCAATCTTATCAAAAAAGGAAAGGAAAGACTCAAATCCATGCAATTAGGAATGAAAAAGGTGAAATCATAACAGACCTTACAGAAATCCAGAAGGTCATCTATACCTAATTTGAAAATTTGTATTCTAATAAAATGAAAAATGCAAAGAAATGGACACATTCCTAGATACATATGAATTACCAAAGCTGAATTCAGAAGATATAAAAATTCTAAATAAACCAGTATCAATCAATGAAATTGGAGATATAAGTAAAAACCTACCAACAAATCAAAATCCAGGCCCTGCAGATTCACTGCTGAATTCTACAAGAAATTTAAAAAAGACCTAACACCACTACTTCTGAAATTCTTCAGTGAAATTGAAAGGAAAGCAATATTCCCAAATTCATTCCTGGAAACAAGCATTACCCTCATACCAAAACCAGAAAAGGACCCAACTAAGAAACAGAATTACAGGTCTATCTCCCTAATAAACATAGATGCAAAAATCCTCAGTAAGATACAGGCAAACAGAATGCAGCAAATCATCAAGAAGATTATATACCATGACCAAGCAGGATTCATCCCAGTGATGCATGGATGGTTCAACTTACATAAATCAATGAATGTATACACTATATTAACAGAGCTAAGGACAAAAATTATATGAGCATCTCAATAGATGCAAAAAAAGTTTTTGACAAAGTCCAGCACTCATTCATGATAAACACCATACAGAAAATTGGAATAGGTGATCTTTATCTCAATCTGAAGAAGGCCATCTGTGACAAACCAACAGTCACCATCATACTAAATGGACAAAACCTGAAAGCTTTCTCTCCAAATTCAGGAACAAGACAAGGATGTCCACTGTCTCCACACTTATTTAACATAGTCCTGAAAACTTTAGCCAGAGCAATTAGAAAAGAGAAAGAAATAGGCCGGGTATGTAGCTCAGTGGTGTAAGTGTCTGCCTGGCAAGCACAAGGTCATAAGTTCAATTCCAAGTACAAAAGAGAAAAAGAGAAAGAGAGAGAGAGAGAGAAAGAGAGAGAGAGAGAGAAGGAATAACAATAGGAAAGGAAGAAGTTAAATTATCATTATTTGCAGATGACATGACACTTTACATAGAATACCCCAAAAACTCAACTCCAGATTAGCTGGGTACATTGTCAACACTCAAAAATCAATAGCCTTCCTGTACATGAACAACAAACTCACTGAGAGAGAAATTAGGGAAACAATATCTTTCACAACAGCAACCAAGGAAAGGAAATACCTAAGAATCAATCTAATGGGTGTAAAAGACCTCTACACTGAAAACTACGGTACTTTGAAAAAAGAGATTGAAGGGGATATCAGAAAAGAGAAAGATACCCCTTGTTTTTGGGTAGTAAGAACCAATATAGTAAAAATGGCCATACTTGCAAAACTGTTATACAGATTTAATGCAATTCTGATCAAAATTTTAAAAGCATATCTCACAGAATTATAAAAAACAATCCTAAAATTCATTTGGAACCAGAAGATACCTAGAATAGCAAAGGCAATTCTGGGCAACAAGGGCAAGGCAGGGGGCATCACAATCCCTGACTTGAAATTATACTATGAAGCTACTATAACAAAAAAAAACAGATCTGAAGATCAGTGAAACACATTAAAAGATTCAGAAACTATTCCAGACATACTAAGTCACCTTATCTCTGACAAAAGAGCTGGAAAAACTGGCTCTGGACATGCCAAAGATTAAAATTGGACCCATATTTTTCACTATGCACTCAACTAAATTTGGAATGGATCAAAGATCTAAATATTAAAATGGAAACACTAAATCTGCTGGAAGATAGAAGAGGTAAAACTCTTGAAGACACAGATATAGGCAAAGACGTTATGAATAACATCCCAGTCACACAGGAACTATCACAAAGAATCAACAACTGGAATCTCATCTTATTGAAAAGTTTTTGAACAGCAAGAGAAATCACCAAAAGAATGAAGAGACAACCTACAATGTGGGAAAAAATGTTTGCCATCTCTTCCTCAAAGGATTATTATTGAGAACATATAAAGAACTCAAAAAAATCAGATCTCTCAAATTTAAAGACTCAATCCAAAAATGGACATCTGAGATGAATACACACTTCTCATATGAAGATAAACAGCAAATAAATGCATGAAAAAAATGTTAAATATCACTGGTCATTTGAGAGATGCAAACTAAAACAACACTGAGACTCCATCTCATCTCAGAAAGAATGGCAGTTATCAAGAAATCAACCAATAACAAATGCTGAAGGGGTTGTGGGGAGAAAGGAAACCTTCTCCACTGTTGGGAAGTGTAGTCTGGTGCAATCACTGTGGAAATCAGATTCTCCAAAAAAAACTAGTACTGGAGGTGCTATTTGACCCAACTATTACCCTTCTGAGTATCTTCCCAGAAGAATTAAAAATATTGTACTATAGCATTATATGTGTACTCATGTTTATAGCAGCACAATTTATAATAGTTAGATTTTGGAAACAACCCAAATGCCCATTGACTGAGGAATGGATAAAAAAAAGATGTGGTATTTTTATACAATGGAGTACTACTCAATACGACTCATAATGAACAATAAACTGGAGACTTTTATAGGTAAGTGGATGCAACACAAGACCATTCTCATAAGTGAAATAAACCATATGCACATGCATCATATTGTTTCCCTATGTGAGAAACTAAAAGAGTAAATAAGAGACAAAATGCACAATAGATATTGGAAAATGGAAGAAACTTAAAAAGGAAAGAAACTGGGATGGGGGAATGGAGAGAAGAAGTAAAGGAAAAGCAGAAAATTACATATATATATGATAGTTAAGATAGTTATACTACTAATTTCTCTTAGATCACTTAAAAGAAAAGTTTCTGCTAATATTGTTTGAAAGACAAATACTGGTATCTTGTACACTGCATAGCTAATTTCAAAAACAATGTGCAATATATTAACCATTGTTACCCTCCTATTATTTTGTTTTGAAATTTTGTTTTATTTTTTTCTCTTTAAAATAAAAAAAGAGGGCTGGGGGTTTAGCTCAGTGGCACAAGTGACAGGTTGGCAAGTGCAAGATCATAAGTTGAATCCCCAGTACCAAAAAAAAAAAAAAAAAAAAGAAAACCACCATTTTTAAAAACCAGAAACAATACAACCTAACCTTTTATATAATTATTAATTTTTATAATAGGATGTATCATTTACTTTTGAAGGACTATATATTTTTTTACTACACGTCAAAAGCCTAAAATAATGTATTCTTAGGTAATACATATTTTTAGGTGCTGATACTAAACATTTTTTAAAACGTTATTTTTCAGAGTAAAACATGGTGGAGTGCTGAAGGTCTGGAAAAGACAGCCTGAGCAAGAAATCAAAGGTATTCTCACAAGATCCACAGGGGATCCAACAGAGAAGAAGAAAATAGAATTCACTGCTACTGGAGAATTAGCTCATCATCCACAGATGGGAGACTGTGGGGTA
>RJWM01010869.1:0-61854 GCA_004363535.1 Dasyprocta punctata
TGTTTTCTGGCCTCATGCTAAGTATATGCAGCCACCTCAAACAGAGTGGTAACAAGGGGAAAGATTTTAGTTGGGGTTGAGTTGAAAATATTCTATGACCCTGAATGTCTACACAGTAAGATTGAAAACAAACCCTTGGCCATAAAACAGAAGATGGAGATACTCCTTGTAGTGTGTGCCTCCCCTGAAACTTCGTGTTGTTCTCATGCAACAGGAGCTTACGCAGATCTCTGCCCAACTCCCTCAGCTGTCACTGGGGCTCAGTAGACCCTGGAGTTGACTGTGCTCATAAATTACAATGTTTCCAAATATGAGAGTTTTTTTAATCATTAGAGCACACACGCCAATAATAGTGACAAACTGTGTCTGTTATGCTAAAACATAGGAGGCCTAATCGTGGGAGACACAGAAGAGGAATTCAGAGATAAAACTATAGGCTTCAGATTAAAAACAGAGGGTGCCTAGCCCATGTGTTATTGCTTTCCTTCTCACACTCATGGCAAACACATCTAATTCATCACAGAGCTCCCTCAGGAGTCATAAGGACCAATGTGGTTGTAATGCTGAGGAAGACAGGAGTGGGGAGAACCTTTACGGGAACGCAGAGTAAGCTCAGAGAGGAAACTGTGGTCAAGACTCATATGATGCTAAGTCATCAGTCTGCTGACCCAGACAAAGTATGTATGCTCCCTGATTCAGGGAGAACGATTCCCTAAGTCTGAATCTATGCTAAAGCCAGGAATGGAAGTCTTTTGAAATTCTTTACGAACCAAGAACATATATCAATCACTCTTCAGTTGCAGAGAAAAAGTACAATAAGACAAGAGCAGAGTTATAGGTAAGGATTACTTCTCCCACTGCCCTTGCTACCAGTAGCAACCCCCACTAATGCACTGATTATCCGCTGCTGTGTAACAAGTGACCCCAAAATTTGGCTGTATAACATAACAAGTATTCATCATAGCTTCTGGAAGTCAAGAATGCACACGCAGAACTCCCCAGAGAGCTGACATCGATCAACCAGACCACAACCTGACCAGGATCCCCCACCCTGCAGTGACACAAACCCCCTTTGCCCTGTCCCCCTTTTGTGTACAGCCCCAAAACTCCTGTCCATCCCCAAGGTCAGATCTTGAGCCTCTTTCTCTGTCCTCCAGACAGAGCCACGTGAATGACAGCTTCCAAAGTTGCTCACAAAGCTGTTGGCAGGAGGCTTGACGCATAGCACTCTTCAAAGTGCTTTTTGATGCCCTTGGAATGCTATGGCTGTCTTATTCAAGTCTAGGGTCAAGGAGGAAGCTACTGTGTCTACTTTAAACCCATCTCCAAAACCACCACCTGAGATGCTTATAAAGCATGACAGAAATTCAAGGTGGAAAAAAACAAAAGGAATTCAAGGTGGGCAAATTATGTTAGGTGAAGTGCTCCACTTCAGTTCAAGCTTCTTTGCTCTTGATTCCACATGTTTTACATTGCACAGTATAACTAGCTCATAACAGCCAGTAGCTTGAAGCTACAAGCATGAAATCAAGCCAGAAGAGACTTTCCAGATCATCCATCTGAACTTTTCATTTTATGGAAAGAAAAACTGAGGTCCATGGAAGGCAGCGGCTTCCTAGCCAGTCAATGGCCCCAGCCCTGCCAGGTTGCCTCTGAGGCCAGCACACTTCCCAGTGCTCTGTGCCGAGCTGCTTGTGATGGGAGGTCTGTGTTTAGATCTGGCCCAGCCCTCAAATCCCTGTGCATTACAGGCTGGATTGCCAGCCTGTGCTTTGGCTAGTTGCAGTAGATCCTTCGAGGGATGGAGCCTCCTGTCGCTCTTGGGTGTGCCCTTGAAGGGGACCTTGGGACCCTGGGCCCCTCCTCCCTCTCTTTGCTTTATGGCCCCCATAATGTGCTCCACCATACACACCCCACCATGGCTTTCTGCCTCACCACAGCCCCAAAGCAATAGGGCAAAGTGAGCAGAAACTTAGAGCTCCAAAAACCATGAGCCAAGCAGCCTTCCCTCTTTGAGAGTTTTTGTCTCAGGTATTTTGTCACAGTGATGGAAAACTGACTCATATAGGGGCCTTCCCAAGATCAGGTTCAAGTGTCCTAAGAAGAAAGTGAACTCCAGAGAGGGTAATTTGGGTGAAAATAGAGACAAAATGAATTTGGGGGATTCCCAGGAACTTTTGCAACAAGCTTCAGGCCCAGACAGCTGCCTCCTTCTGGGCCACGACCAACAGTGGGGGGGCCAGGAGGAGGGTAAAGACCACAGTGCCCAGCCACCTCTGCTCCTCCCTGAAGCCAGTACAGGGACTGCTGCTTGATTCCTGAAAATGCTGATCAGAGGACCCTACTACATGACTGGCCCTGCCTGCAGCTGGGGCACCTAGAAACCCACTCAGCACAGGAGTATAAAATGATAAAGGAACAGATAGAGATAGCATAGAAGATCGCTCATATTGTTTTCTAGGTTGTTATGTGCTTCTTACCAACAGACAGACTAGCCCCACTATGGTTTTTAAACGTATACATTAGGTAGGAACTTTTCTGATCCTAGACCTTATGCAACTCCCAGTGCCACCAGGATAGAAACAATAGTGGCTGCTATTCTCTCTATAGAGGGGTCTCAGCAGAGCAGAGGAACCCACAGCCCTGGGGTCAGGCAGCATAGTTCAAATCCGGCCTCTACCACATACCAGTGGAGCAACATTTGGGGAAATCTTTCAGATTCTCTATGCCTCTATTTGTTTATGGATGAAGTGGCAATGTGGGTACTGCCTGTTAGGAGAGATAAGTAAGTCACCATTTGCAGAACCCACAGGGCCCAATGCAATGGCGGCACTCTACGAAGCTGTTGGTCACTACTGCTGCTGTATGCCTCACGTCAGGCATAATCTCTAGGGCATTATAGGACAAGGAGGGCAATTAAGTGACTTGTCCAAGGTCACACAGTAATCTGACCAACACAGAAGGGTAGACTAAAACATTGCTGTGATCTCGTTCAAACAATTACTCCATGTGCCTCAGAAAGCTGGGCATAAACTATGGACAGATATATGAAGTCAGTCATGCTTTTATTTCATCCAATTCAAGAAGGCCTACATAGAGAGATTTGCTCACTATTAAGTCTAACAACACGTTCACGATGGGCTCTGATTCCTGTGTCTCACTGCCAGGCAGCTCTGAGTTACACTCAACCACCTGATGTTACACTGCAACCTGTGTATTTTTTTTGTTGTTGTTGTTAATATAGGACACTAAAACAAACTCAGTCACTGTTACTTCACAGCTCGATTCTTATTATGCTCAATGGTAAATTTTTCTTTTGTTATGCCTTTGCTGTTTCTGGGTGGCTTTTCTCATTTCCATTTGGGATTTTCATTTGTAAGTAACATATAATTTTTGTATACATACATGAGAACTTATTCATTTTTCAATTTTAAGAACATTTCAACTTCATAATTATTCAAATTCAAGCAGCTAAATAGATTCAGTCGATTTCTAGACTTTTTATTAATTTTATTAGTAAAAAGACCAATAAAAGCGACTAGATCCATTTGCACGACCAGTGGTGTAAGCAGCCTGAGGGGACAGTCGTGCATGGGAAGTGTTCATTCTAGGAGATGGGTGCTGCTGTCACCCCAACTACAGATGAGCAAAGCGAGGTACCAAGACGCCACGGGACAGCACTACTTTGCAGTGGAGCCAGGCCCGCCCCGGTGTTCCAGCCGCAGAGCCCACCACACTCCCCCACCTCACCGCACCTCGGCTGGCGGCTTTTGACACCGACTGACACGCTGGGTGAGAAATGCCGGTGGAACCCATCCTGGTTTATTTGGCCAACGATGTTCACTTTCCAGTCTCAGGGCTGGAGGGGTCACACTCTGCATTCCAAGCATGGGGCTGGGGACACGGCACCCCAAACGGCCGTGCTGTGCATTCCTCCATGTGCCCAATGCCCGGCTGCCCACTGAATGCACCGCGCACACTCCTTTGTGTGTTTGTCTGCTCTCTTCCTCCTGCCTGGGATGTGCTCTGCCCACAGCTCTAGTTCCCCGGGTAGGAAGGCAAGCGGAACCGTTTCGCCGAGGTCTTGCTCCTGCTGCCCCTCCTGTGCAGGCGCCTCTGATTCCCCCACCGACTTCCCACCTTTCAGAGCCATGGCCCGTATCGATGCACACCCAGCGCTGCGTGGTGCTGCCTGCCCTTCCTCTCCACGACGTCCCAGCCACAGAGAGCCGGGCAGGAGCCGGGTTTGCTTCAGCCTGGAACCCACGGTGCCAAGGACCCGGCTGGTTCCCACTAGAGGCTCGGCGAGTGTGAATTGACTCATTAAGTGAAAGCTCTTAGTAACTTTTTTTCAAAGTGCTTCTGTGATTTGATATGGTATTTTTTTTTCTCGAGAACATGTGTTTTTGGGTCAGAGGGAGGCTGTCCCACCATGTCTGTTGTAAACAGCTCTGTGCGCGTTTGGCTGGCTGGAATTGTGCCTACACTTTGCTCATTATTGCGTCCCAATCACTTCCTATTTGTTTGATACCCAATGATTCCCTTCCTTCGTCTTCCCCGTCTAGCTGTGATGGACTGTTACCACTTTGCCCCGCTGTCTCACTGTTCCGGCAGGACTTCCTCCTCCTCACCACGCTGCCCCCTGGACACCCTTTCCGTTTGGAGCTGCAGCAGAGGCCAGCTTGTGGACCTTGGACTCTATAACATGTTCTGCTGGTGAACCTCTTACTTCACCTCCCAAACCCCAGTTCCTTCTCCCGTAGAAGGGGATCACGCCTACCTTCCTCTGTAGGATGTCACAGAGTCAATAAGTGATAACTTTGTGAAGTACTAGACCACCTAAGGTGCTCAATAAGTGTCTAGTACCTTTTTCTATCACACAATAGCTACTTTTTCCTATAGTGCAATGTATTATCAATACAACAGGGATAAGAATATTCACTGTGCACAGAGAAGAAAAGTATCCAGTATCAAGTACTGCTGGACACAACCCCATCCAGCCCTCTCCCTTAACACACTGTCATTAGGCAAAGTAGATCACATTTCCCCGCAGCTCCAGCTGCACTGGGGAACAGCTGCTCACTCTGCAGAGGAGCCCGGGCGGAACACCAAGGTGAGAGCCGCGCGGGACCCGCGGACTCTCCCTGGGAAGATGGGGGCAGGCTTCGGCATTGAGACACCGGGAGAGAACCACAGGGAAAATGCAGGGCTCCAGGCCGAGGCCGGAGGCAAGGCTAAAAATGATCAAAAGAGGGTTTTGAGTTGAAAAACAGAGGCTGTCTTGACAGTGACATTAGCCTGCCAGTTGACGTCGGGCCACTTTCTCAGACCTTTTCCCCATTGGCCAGTGAGCTGGATAACTCAGCTCAGGCAGTATCGGAGTTATGCATAAAGATCACAAAATAACAAATGTGGACACAGTTTATGCCACAACGCATGTCCCACTGCGGGATCAGGGGCAGGGCTCTTCTAATAATAAACTTGCGGCCCGATTTCACACTCCAAGCCTCTGGGTTCCTTGCCAACCCACTCTGTCAAGTGTCCCTGAAGATATCTCAAATGCTTTTCCAAAATCCAAAACTCTAGGAGGCTTTGGTAGAAAGATTGGCAACCGGAGAGTTCTCCAATTCTCACGCGGGAGAATTTAATCCGTGCACACGCTCGCTGTTCCCGACGAGATTGACCATGTGATGACAAAAGGGGAAGAAATAGAGGAATAATTAATAGGTTACATAATTATCATTCTCTTTATCATAAACGATTACCATTTTAAGTCATAGTATTCTTAAATTATCATCATTCTCTCTGCCATAGAGGCTGATGGTTGGTATTTTTCCTTTGGATGTGGCTCTGACAGGTGGGGCTGTGAGTGAGTGAAACTGTTTGAATGTCCACAGATGCCGCACACAGAACCTTGGATGCGTGCCCAGGCGATTCTTTCATGTGCTGCCATCCAAGTGGAGGTCTCATTTGAAAGCTAACAACTGATCTTCCTTCACCATCCAAGTGTAAACAGAACCCAGATCCAAGAATTCGCTATTGTGCATCTCTGGTGGGCATTAGCTGGTGTTGAATAATTCATCATGACTGGTGATCGCAGTGTTAGAAGTTCTCCTTCATCTGTCCTCAGACCCTCGCAATGAAAGTAGGCATTCAATAAATGGAATCAATTGTGGGACGCACGCTTTATGAACTTTTCTACGATTTTTATACCACCACCACAAAGTCGGTAACATTATCCCCGTTTTACAGATGTGAATGATTGTAGAGTTACCTTGAAGTGACCTTGGGCAGCAAGGGTGGCAGAATTAAGATTGAGACAGATGTCACTGCAACTCAGCAAGTATTTTAAGCGCCTACTACGTAAAACAATACTTTGTTAAGATCAGAGATGTACATATGAGCAACATAGGTTTAGATATTGTGGAGCTTACAGCTCGGAGGAGAAAAGAGGCCATCAGTTTGACAATCACTGTTTCCCAGTGTGAGGAGCTGGGTGCTGACGGGTGAACATGAAGCTGGAGTGTTGACCTGGCTGTGACGCCTGAGGAGGGGTAGCGCGATCACAGTAGATGCACCCAAAGGAGATGTATGTGCAGGGAGCCTTAAGAGATGTGGGAGTAAACAGTCGGGAGATTTAGAGGAGTGAGACTTCCAGGCAGAGCAAGCAGAAAGGCCCATATTCACGGCAAAGGAGACGGTAACGGGGGAAGTTGGAGGAGTGGATCTGGATGGTGAGGAGGAGTCCAAGGTCCAGGGCAAGGAAGCTGGAGCCTGGAGTGCGGGCTGTGACCTGGTGGAGCTAGAATTGTCCGAGGGGTCAGACTTTTCCCTGCAGGCTCCAAAGAACTTCCTGAAGGCCTCCCATTGGGAGAGAGATCACAGATCTGGTCAGTCGACCTGTTTCTGCCCGTATCCAATCTCCAGGTTGCATTTGGACAGACACAGAGTAACTCACTGCAAGGGTCCACGGTCCAGGCCAAGGATGCCGGAGCCTGGGACACAGGGCTGGCCCTGCGGATAGGGACGAGTGACTGAAGCAAGGGTCCCTGTGGAGACAGCAGGACTCTGGAGTCAACGAAGCCCCACTGGGGAGAAGGCGCCTGAGCCGGGATGCCGTAAAGCAGCAAAGGCTTGGGCTCCAATTCCATTGCTTCCCAATGCGCTCCTTTTTCTATTCTTGTGCTTTCTTTGTCTTTTTTCAATCATACACATGAAGATATAAACTGAAGCATTCTCTTTTAAAAGTTTATATGAGATGGAAACCCTGCTTTATGTATGGGAGAAGGCCATCTCCCTGTGGGTTTCTGTATGTTCGCAATGCCATAATCCAAACAACGTGAGAAATCAACTCGCTGTAAATTCTGAAGCCAGGCTTAGAGAAGCTGAATTTTATGGGGACTTTATTGAGCTGTGCCCTGGGCTGGCTGGCAGTCCTCCTGGGAAGGGGGAGGTTTTGGGGGGACAGAAGAGAGAGCTAACGTTTGCAGGGCACTCACTGTATACCAGGCCATGCAGCCCTCGAGAAACTGATGTGAATGGCGTTTCAGGTGAGGAAAGCTCAGTGGTGAGTGACAGAGCCCAGACACCCGCCACCAAGTGACAGAGCTGGCGAGCTCCCATCGGGGTGCCCCCCCCCCACCACGCACCCCTCACTCCAGAGGCCGAGGACACAACCCGTCAGGTCAGGCTTGGCTGTGAAGCAGGAGACTTCCAGGACACTTCCTGCCTTTCCAGCTTTTCCAGACTTTATTGTTCGGCCTGCACAGGTCTCTTATTTATTTATTTATTTATTTATTTATTTATTTATTTTAAAGATAGTAAAATCCAAGAAAACGTAACAGAATGAAGTCAATCAAAACGAAGCTGTAGAACTGGTACAGAACTTCTAAGAAAGATGCTATGAAAACAATAGCTACTATAGCATATCTTGTTATTTTCAGAATAGTTGACCTTTCCAACAGGTATAGTAAAATCAAACCAAAAAAAAATAATAGAAAAACACAATAAAACCAATAAAAAGGTGCAGAGCGCCCTCCCCAAGGTACAACGGGAGCAAGCAGAGGTGGCTGCTCCTCAGAGCCTCCCCAGGCTCCAGGCCGAGCCTCTGGCTTCTGGCCTAACTCCCCCTGCAGTGCTCATTCTGCACCCTCTGCCGCTCCAGGTATAATCCAGTCAGTGAACCTAGGCATCTCTTCCAAGTCTGAGAAGGTTAAGTGGTGTAGTCAAATCTCGACCTCTCCTTTGAGAGGCTGTGAAGGATTTGTTCTTCCATCTCTGGAGCAGGTCAATATCACTATTCCATTACACAGGGGAAATCAAGGCTGGGGAAACTGGAGTAAATAGCCCAGGATATGTAGTAACACAGTCAGATTCAAATGTAGGTTTCGGATGCACAAGTCCTGAGCACCATCTTCAGCCGTAGGTGTTCAGAACACACTGTGTCTTTGCCTCTTTCCTGCCCTCTGCTGGGCCTTGTCCCTATTTCTGGGAAGGGGCCTCCGGCAGCACTGGCACAGAGGGAAGGCACTGTGCCCTGGGCTTCTATGCCCGCGTCTCCAGGGCGTGCTGGGAAAGCACCTTTAAAGACTTAAGAAGCCCAAGGGCACCGTGGGGCAGATGAGAGCTTTGCATGTGGGAGTCCTACAAGGGAACCTGGTGGGAGGGAGGGTGCCGAGGAACACAGCGCAGTGGGGCAGAGAGGTGGGGTGACCTGAGAGCTGGGAAGTCACCTGGTGGGGGAAGCAGAGCTCAGGAGAGGCCCAGCATCCACGGGATGATGCCAGGTGCCCACTGCCCTTGGTTCCCCAGGTGAGCTGCTTTGCTCAAGAGGCTGCTCTGTGCACTGCTGGATCTGCACGTCAGCAATGTTCCGGAGGACGAATCAAGAGGCGATGAGTTCCATTAGCGCATCCCCACCTCAGCCCTCCCTCCACCCCAAGTCCTGCGCCCACGTCGTCTCAGCCCAGCTGCCCACACACACCCAGGAACCATTCTGTTCTTACCGCGGGACTGTGCCTCCCGCTCTCCTCTGCCTGCAAACCCGGGTCTCGGGTCATAGCACCCCTCTCTGAAGGCTTCCCTGACTCCCCTCCACTCACCCTCAGACACACCTCCTCGTCCCCACAGCACCCGAAACCCTGAGCACCATCCTTATGACACTGTAGTGGCTATGCTAGTACTAGCACAAGCAGTGTAAAGCTGATACTTTAGCGACACCTCTCTCTCTCTCTCTCTCTCTCTCTCTCTCTCTCTCTCTCTCTTTCTGTCTGTCTCTCTCTCTCTCCTCTGCCACACAGCGTTACAGTCATTTGACAAATTACAATGTTCGCATTTCATCACTATGCCATAAACAGAGTTATTTTCCCAACCTTAAAAATGAGGAAATTAAGGTTGCACGAGTTCACGGAGCTGAGCCCTGTGGAAGCCGGGGAGGAGGCAGCGCCCACGCTGGCCGAGGATGGGGTCCTTTCTGTTCCCTACCATAAACTCTGAAAAAAAAGAGTGATAGCAGACCATGGATGAATTCAGGAATGAAATTAACGTCACCGAGTGAAGAGGGCTGCAGTGTGAAACGTATCTTAAAACAATCATTGTATGTTGCTGCCACCACTTCAAACATCCTAGCTGGATACAGAAGTGGACCTCAGGGAGATGAGGACGTGGAGGCCCAAAGCTGGCCTAGGTCGAGAGCTGGGTGCCCCTTCCACCTGCTTCCCTGAGCCGCGTGCCGGGGCCTGGCCCGTTCACCCTCGCACAGAAGCCTTCCTGCAGCTGTCCCTGGACCCAGACGGAGCCTCTGCCTGTCTTGGCTGTGCTCACCCAGGTAAGCAAAGAAGCCGACCAGAGATTCCTTGAACCAAACTAACTGCCTCCCAGCAGGCTCCTCGCCTGGCAGCTTTAGCCTAGAGTTGGGTTTTGCAGGGCACTTAGCCCACACCCGGGGTTCACGATGGAGATGCTGGCAACGCTCCACTGAGAAGGCTGCAGAGGACCCCGGAGCCCGGAAACCCCATCATTCTCCAGAGCCTGAACCCAGGTTCCACTCCCAGGGCCCTGTGTCCGAGAGGGCCCTGGTGTTTGTTTCCACTCCAGTGCCCTCCAGAAAGTCATCATGATACCTTGCTGGAATTTTTAATGACAAGTTTCTCCAACATCAGCTGATGTTTGATTAGTTTTCCCACTCTTTAGATTACCCAATCATTCATCTATTCGTTCAGTCATTCATTAAATTCTGCACCAGCCTTGTGCTGGACCCTAAGGAATACTACTTCACTGGTCAAATTTGAAACTCTGCTGTTTAAAGTCTGTTCATTCCTTCTGGCATCCATTGAGAGCCTCATTCCTACCCAGCCTGCCACGCGAGTGTGCGCTCCTCTAGGAGACGCCATCCACATTGACGAGGATCACATCACTGCTCTCTGGTCCAGCAGATCATCACAGAACAGCAAAGAGCAAAAATAAAGCAGTCTGTTTCATAATGAAGAACATTCAAAGAAAGTAAGACAGCTGGCTCACATAGCAACTCCCCAGCTCTTAAAGCAAGTTCTAATTTGTTGATATGGTTTATATCTAGATACTCCTAAAAGCCTCATGTGCCCATGGTCGGGCTCTGGAGGGGGGATTATGGGTATGCTATACTAATCAGTGGGTCAGTCCACCGAGGAGTCTGAGTTCAGTGTGCCACTGGGAAGAGGTGGGTGGTGAGGGCGAGGCTGGAAGGGTCTATCTCCCTCCCCACCCCCTCCCTTCCTCTCTCTTACGCCCGTCCACTGTGACGTGAGCAGCTGTCCTCCACCGTGCCACTCCTGCCTGGAAGCCGATCACGCACGGACTGAAACTTCTAAAATATGAGCCAACATAAATCTTTCCTTTGAGTTGCAGGGGTTGGGAATAGTGTCTGGCGTCTAAGACATTGTTTTTCCAAAATACACATACAACAAAACCAGACATCTCATTCCTTAGTTTATAACAGGGTTTCTCAAACTTGGTGCTGTTGACAGTTTTTGATTGGATATTCCTTTGTTGCAGGAAGCTACCCTTGCAGTGTAGAATGTTTGGGGACATTCTTGACCTCTGCCAACAAGATACCAGTAGCAACACCCTTCTTACTGCTATAACAATCAAACTGTCCCAGTATAGTCAGATGTCCCGGGGAGGGGAAGAGAAGAAAACAAATCATCCCCAGTTGAGATCCCTGATTTAAAATAATCTGTCTTCATCTCTTCTCCATTATCTTTCATCCATCTCTAAACAAAGTTGGAGACACAGATTTTCGTCCAGGATTCTCCTGATCTGGCTGCTGCTCATCTGTCCAGCCCCTCCGCTCGCCTCTCCTCC
Organism: Dasyprocta punctata; assembly: GCA_004363535.1. Lineage (NCBI taxonomy): Eukaryota > Metazoa > Chordata > Mammalia > Rodentia > Dasyproctidae > Dasyprocta > Dasyprocta punctata. The sequence continues at coordinate 11,341 of RJWM01010869.1, forward strand.
AGGCCTCTGACTATGCCCCTGCCCTGCATGCTGACATTACCCCCACCCCACCTCCTTTCCGCCAAGCTTTCTTTCTTTGTCCCTCAAGACTCAGCCTGGGAGTATACTGCCACCTCCAGCCCCTTCCTGGGATCCTTGGAACCCAGATATCTCTCTCCCAACACTCAGACTTGTGGGAATATCAGTTCTAATGAAATTATTGGTTTATATGTCTTTGAGCTACCTGGGGGCAGTAATTACATATTATAGTGCTTAGCAAAGTCCTGGCTCAGCGATGTATTTGTTCAGAATTGCTACACCTTAATCAAATTTAAATGAATTTTAAAATACAATAAAGCAAACCCATACCCAGTACCAGCATGCCTTGAAGAATTATTTACTGTATTTGGCCAAAGAACAAATGCTCTCAACTCCAGTGTAACCAGCCATCTGGTCTTGGACAAGTTTGCTCAACTTCCTAACATGGAAAGAAGGAGTCTTCAGGTCTTCCTTTCTCACTGTTATTTTGAGACACAAACGAGTGGTCACATGACAGCTGCTAGCAAACTGCCATTAACTGTGTGACTCTGAAGGATCCGTCTTACCTTGTAAACAAGGTTGACTGTGTCCCAGATGTGAAGAGCGTTTTTGGGGGTTTTTTTGTTTTTTTGTTTTTTTCTTGCCCCTTCTCTAAAAACCAGACTTAAACTTGGGAATTCCTTCTCCACCTAGTCCCTTAGTATTTCAATTCAGGAATGATGTATTTCCTCCCAGAATAGAACTCAAAGATTCTTTTGATTTCTTTTAAAGCAGGTCACACCTATGACTAGAGGATAGTTTTCTAATAGACATGTAGCCTGTAGAATCTTGAACTTAAGATTTTTTTGCAAAATGATAATAATTCGAATAAAAAAGTTTAAAAGAGGAACTGTTTCTAAAATGTACTGTTCACTTCAAAGACAAAAAATGCATTATACATAAGAAAATAAAACTGAAAGAAATATCCTATGAATACTATAATGGATTAAACTGTGTCCACACACACACACACACACACACACACACACACAAAGGTATGTGAGGTTTTAATCCACACCACCCCATGGCTACGAATGTGACCTTACTTGGAAATCAAGTGTTTGCAGACCTTAAGTCGAGATTCAGTGATTCTGGATTACGATGTCTCCTGCTGTCACTGCAACCTTCTAAGAGGAGAAAAGGCACAGACTCTGGGGACACAGCACCGTGAGGACAGAGGCAGTCGCCAGAGTAACGTAACTGCAAACCTAAGGATGTCAAGGCTTCTGGCAACCACCAGAAGCTGCCGGACAGGCATGAACAGAATTCGCCCTCACCCTGCGAGAAGGACCCAACCCTGCCACAAAGATGGTCTTAGACTTCCACCTCTAGAACTGAGAGAATAAATTTCTGCTGTTTTGAGCCCCCAGTTTGTGTCACTGTGTCGGGGAAATCCTAGGAACCAGCAGAAGCACCGCAACCAAAGGCATGACTGCTCCCTTACCCGCGGCCCTCCTGTACCTCTCCTGTGCTCCTCCGTCGTAACATCCAGACCCGTGGAGTGTGACAACAGTGGGGGACAGTGCCCCAGACAGGAGGCATCTAGGGACACAGCCTGCTCTTCATCCACTCTGTGCTCAGCCCCCCAACCAGAACACAAAGCAAATGCTCAGAAAATGCCAGCCGCTCTAAACCAAGTTGGTGCAAGCCCGGGTGGAGCCCCGGGCGGAGGCTGGGCAGGGAGAATCATCACTGTGTGCAGTGCCAGGGAGAAGAATCAAGATGCGTGTCCAGAAGGAGCGCTCGAAACCTCCCCGGGAGCAGAACCGGGAACAAGGCTGAGGATTAGCCGGCCAGGTGCCGAAGAGGACAACTGAGGAAGAAGGGCACGGGGGACACTGCCTGGCCACACAGGTGGACAGCGTAGATGGGCAACCACAGCCGTGTGCTGCATGACAACTCTTGGGTCAGTGATGGATTCCATGAATGACAGCGGTCCCACGAGTTTATGAGAGATGGGCTGGGCTGTGGCTCTGTGGTAGAGCTCTCGCCTTGCATGCACAAGGTTCCGGGTTCGATCTCCAGCACCACAAAAACAAAACAAAAGATTATAAGAGAACTAAAAGCTTTCAATCACCTAGTGACATCTAATGCACCTTAATGGGGTGCTACAAGCACGACTTGTATCTCGGACGGCACTGGTGTGAGCAGCCTACCGTGCTGCCGCCTGTTGTATAAAAGTACAGCACAGACAGGGACACGCACTGTGTAAAAACTGACGGTGATAGTTAACATCTGTGTTCTTGACTTGTGCACTTACTATACTGAATTTTTACATCACTACTTTAGACTATAATCCTACTATTTTTATCCAGCAATTGCTGTCTTTCTCAAATTCTTTTTTAAAAAGTTGACTGTAACCCAGTGTTTTGCATTAGGCCAACAGCTGCTTTGCGCCTCTCCTGTTTACCACAGCTCCGCATCAAGAAGTCATGGCAAGTGATTTACGTCACCTGGGTTTCTGTACATGCAGGCGGTGATGGTCACACGACGACAAATTTCCCAAGGACAAATTTCTCGAATGTGTCTCTGTCATGAAGAGGTGTGACTGTCCTGGGCATTTTGCCAGCACCACATCCAATCCCCATTTCTGCTTGGGCGGAACCCCGCTCTGTGTCTCAGTTACCTGCTACAACTGAACCTGAGAAAACTCCTTCAGTATGTGCCTTGGAAACCACGGTACAAACATGTCACCCAGGTCCCCCATCAGCCCTGAGAGCAAGTGGCACAGAGCTGAAGAGGTCAGATGCGTCCTCAGCAGGGGCCATCAGCCCCAGCAGTGGGCAGTCACGGAGCGAGCAGCGAGGTGATAAGGACAGCTCCTCCCCCGACTCACATCTGCCAAGCGAGGCCTTACTATCAGAGCGACACTGCAGGCCTCTCCCATTCCCCAGTGACTTCCCCAAGGGAAGAAGGAGAGGGGATTAAGCCTGCTTGGTTAAACTACTTCCTGCTTCTCTTCTTCCAAATCAGCCATCCTGCCGAAAGGACATACAGGTGATGCTTTGCCAATCCACAAGTCTGTTGTGGCTGGTTCTGGCCTCGTGGTTCTGCAGCATGACGACAAAGAGGGGGTCCAAATTCGGGAGTGAAGGAAAAGCAAACCCACCTGGCCTCAGGTCTAAAGTCACATTCTCCAGTACCTTTATCCATAATGAACACGGTGTGTTACTGTGTGATCAGCATCCAGGTCTCAGTGGGCTTTGAACTCAACAGAGGAGAAGTAGTGTCATTGATTGGGCCCCAGAGAATCCAGAGGGAGAATTCGAGGCATAAAAGTTAACGTCAGTGTCTGTAGAAGATGATACTGGTTTTGGAGAAAGAGAATTAGGTGATACCTCCAGTACAAACTGCTATCCTGGATTTGCTGCTTACTTGTTAGAGTAAATTATTAACATCTGTTTTGGCCTGCAGTGGCTGATTTTTCTGTGCTGTGTTTTAGCAAACACCAGAAGACATTGTTTTCACCCGACAGAAACAGCCAGGCACTCATCCTGTCTCAAGGAAGCATCAACAGTCCCGGGCTGTGTCACAAGTTAAGTGACAGAGGCCTTGGCGGTATCCCCGTCCCGCACAGCAACAGGTCAGTTCACCACACTGACTGCAGCACATCGTTAGGACCGAGACAGAGGATCAGCAATATCGCAGGTGCTTTGGTGGGATACGGGCCAGTCAGGGCGCAGGAGACGAATCCGACAGAAACGCTACCTTTGTGTCTGTCGACCCCCTGAGCGCCAGCATTCAGAGCCACGTTGCAACAGCCGCAAAATGAGAGCTAAGTTGCTGTGTCTTGGGCCTCCTACCACTTCGAGAGGAGCACAGTGATGGGGGGTGCTCAGAATTCTGGAGGCAACAGGTTCTGTACCTGGACACGCTCCTTCGGCCCATTTGGGGACTTCAGGTGGAGGGCACTGCTATAGTTTGGATAGGAAATATTTCCAAGGGCCTCTCTGTTAAAGGCTTGGTCACCAGCCTGGGCACTACTGGAAAGCGGCAGAAGCTTTAGGAGGTGCGCCTAGCAGGAGGAAGTTAGGGGGCCCAGTGGGGTCACAGCCTGGGTGCCACAAGGTGAGCATCTTGCTTGACCACATACTCCCCACCATGTTGTTCTTCTTCACCACAGACTCAAAGGCCATGGGCCAACCAACCGTGCATGGAAGCCCCTGAAACTATGAGCTCAAATGAACCTTCCTTCTTTTTAAGTTGACTTATCTCAGGCATTTGTTATAGCATCAGACTGATACAGAGGCGATAGAAGGAGACGGCCTGCTATGAGTCCACCAGTCCTGCAGCTTCTCTCTGATAACTCAGTGGATCCAACCCCACCTAGGGTGTCTGTGCCGAGCAGAACCCTGTGGGTGCCCACAGCAGGCCTCCAAACAGGACTCACGGCAAGGAGCCCTAAAGTCCAAGGACAGTGCAGCTCCTGTGTGCCAAATGATCAAACTCCATTTATTTTTTTAAATGATAATTGTAAGTCGTTTTTTAAAAGTATGATTCGGATTGTCACTGGGCCCTGTCGGAGACTGAATGGCTGAAAAGAGGAGCACTCCCAGAGCTCAGTGTCATGAACGGAGTGTTACACAATCCACCCAGGCGCAAAGCCAGCCGCCCCGCAGCATTCCAGCACCCAGGGGAGCAGCCTGCGGGACCTGCGCATAGGTGCTGAGGGCACAAGCTAAGGGGGCCCACGCGCCCGAGAGGCCCTTCCCACCTCCCCCAGCCTCCCACAGCCACGGGCTGGGGGACATTTCCTCACAGTAAACTGGGACGGAAGCACTGGGGTTTTTAAGTTCATGCAGGAGCCACAGAGAAAGGAAGTCTACCCAGGAAGCAGAATTGGAAGTTATACCTTTCTTGGTCCACTTTGGAGAAGAAAGAAGAGAAGGAGAGAGGGGAGAGGGAATGCACGCCCAGGGGATTCATTTATTCTGGGAGGTTTCCACAGCCAGAAGCTGCCGTACGTGGAATGGTGTCCCGGTGGGATGAAGAGTCCATCACCACACCCACAGGGTAAGAGTGTGCGACGTGGGTCCCAGTCTGCAGAAAGTGATTAAACGCTGAAATGACTTACAGGCCTGTTGTCACAATAAATGGAATAAAGTATCCAGAACCAAGGGGTAAACGAAGGGGTTTGTACTTTTCAGGCCCCACTTTCAGATTTGGCTTCCTAATCCTCCAACCCTGGTTTCGGGGATTGGGGCAGAAGCTGTTTGGGTGTGGAGCGGTTCCATGAAGGATGTGACAGTCACTGCACTGTGCTGGAATTTAACACAGCCAACAGGTCATCTCAGAGTCCCTGCACCACTGGAAAAGCAGGCAAAGAAGAAAGGCAGTCACCAAACTGACCAGAGCATTTGATCCTGGTTGTCAAGGAAAAACAAGTTTGCTGATCCCGAGAAGATGGAAGGGGTAAGATGGAATTTAACAACCCCTGGGCGGCTCCAGCTCCTGCCATACCCAGCAGTAAAAGTCACTGGAAAAAATTCTGCAGCTTCATATCAAGGGCTCATATTCCTCAGCATTAAGTATTTGGGCCACCCACCAGGGGACCAGCGAAGGGCTGGCTGAAGACAGAAAACAGCAAAACACTGGAATGAAATAAGAAGAAGCCGTAAACAGCACTTGGGCAGAAATGAAGACATTGTCTTCTACCTGCATTTCCTTCCTTGCAGTGTCAAGCATTTGCATATTTTACTGAAGTTTTCCCTTCTCCCCTCTCCATTTCTTCTGCTACTCAGCATGTGAGTGATCATAACTGTGAACTTTGCAAATTAAACCAAGGTGTCAGAAAGCACTGGAGGCAGTCTCTATGTAGTAACTGGCCAGGTTTCTATTTGTGTTGCCTCGGGGGGATGCTTTCAGTTTAAGACTGGAGTGTGTGTGTGCGTGCGTGTGCGTGTGTGTGTGTGCGCGCGTGGGCGCATGCATGGGTACAGAAAGAAGACCCTGAATGGAAGTGGGCACTCGAAGAAGCAGGGGGAAGGGACAGTTGGAAGTTCTCAGTGGCTATAAGAGAAGAGTCCGCGGTGAGGAGCAGCCCATCCCCCAGGGGAACCTCTGTCTGCTTTGCACCCCAATCCATGAGGATGATGACCGTCCGCAGCCATGGTGTGTGCCAGCACCTGCGGCGAGGGCTGTGGTGACAGTGTAACCTGGCACGCGATGAAGGTTTTCTTGCCATCTTTCTCTCTGACTGTCAGAATCCCCGGCTCCTCTGTGCATTGGAAGCCTGGTCCTTTAGCATTTGACGAATCTGTAGCTTCCAGTGCCCTTCCAATGACTCTGTGGAAGAAAACGGTGACAGAGTTGGTTTTCATCGCCACTGAGAACCCTCGCTGATACTAGTGTACTTGACCTGAGTACGCAGCTGAGGTTCACTTCAAAGCCCCTGGGCGGAACAAACGCAGACGCCTTTAGCAGATAGCGGCATGACGCTGTCACCACCACGAGGAGTGGCTTGTCCCGTCACAGGGATGAAAGACCTTGTTCTATCCTCACCGCAGCTCTATACAGTCAGTGTGATTCCTCTGCCGATTTCAAAGATGAGAAAACTGGGCCAGAGGTGTAGCTCGGGGTGGTATTTGCCTCGCATGCAGGATCTGAATTTGATCCCCAGCACACCACAAGTAAATAATAAACAAATCAATGGAAACTGGCTGAGAAAGGTTCTGTAACTGTCACAAGTCACACAGCTGAAAGGCAGCAGACAGGGGACAGGGACACAAGCACGTCGGGAAGAGCACGGCTTTTAGGGGCCCTGGGCCCCGATCTGTGCCCCCATCTCGTGTGACCCACACTCTCCTCCCTTCCTTTTGGGGGGCGCCTTCTGAAGGCAGCAGTTCTCGTGGAGCCGAGGGCACTGGGGCAGCAGCAGAGCTCAACCAGGCCGCCCAGGCTCTGAAGCAGGAGCGTCCTCCGCTCTGCGCAGGGCTCCGGAGCTCACCTGGACGTCTGACCTGACAGCCGACTCCCAGCACTTGCCCGGAGAAAGAAGACCTGCCATCTCCACTGCGTCTCCAGCCCCCAAAGTCTCCGCTTTTCACCCCCCCCCAGCCTCCCTCCCTGGCAGGCAAATGAAGGCACCTGTTGGTGGCATCCCCGGGAGGACTTGGGGGTGGGAGGATCTTGCAGAGATGAGAAGACAGGCCACGATCCAGCTCCACGGAGTGGCCCAGGCTGGGACATGCGCAAGCCATCAGGCCTGCTGGGGGTGGCGGTGGCCTGACGCTCATTTGTAAGGAGGCCTGTCCAGGCTTCCATAGCCAAGAGCACGCTGTGAGCCTCAAAGCCTCCTCGCTCCTGGCCTGAAAAGCCTCAAGAACTTCAAAGTTACTTTCTCATTATAAACCTCGCAGCCTGGGCAGCTCTGCCCTCCCAAGCCGAACCTCCAGGTTTGCGACTCATCTGGAGGGTTCCAAAGCTTGCTGGCTTATCGGATGCTTCCTCTCCCTCAGCACCCCTTAGGGCTCTTCATTAGTCTGCCTCTTCCACAGGTGCAGGCTCCACCCAAGCACGCTTCCCCCTCGCACCTCTCCTGAGACATCACGTCTCCGGGGAGCCTCCCTGCTATGGTTCGGACAAGTGGCCCCAAAGGCCTGTGTGTCGGAAGTGCGCTTGGCAGGCACAGCACTCCTGAAGGAGGAGGGACCTACTGGGGGACGGTGAGGCCACAGCGGGTGAGTCTTGGAAGCGTGTCAAGACCGGGGCCCTTCCCGCATTTCTCCTGGCTTCCCAGCCACCGTGAGGCAAGCATCTCTGTGCAGCCGTGTGCCCACTGCCGGGGTGTTCTGCTTTGCACAGGCGCAAGAGCAGTGACCCAACCCAGCATGGACTAACATTTCTGAAACCGTAAGCCAAAATAAATCCTTCTTTGTACTCTATCATCTTAGGAATTTTAGGGCTGGGAGTTTGGCTCAGTGGCTTAAGCGCCTGTCTGGCAGGTGCAAGGTTGTGAGTTCGATCCCCGGTGCCACAAAAAAAAAAAACCTGTACTTTGAGGAATTTTGTGAAAGTAACAGAAGGCTGGTTGGGTTGGCCGGGGAAATTTGCCCTCTGGTGTCCCAAGGACCTGCCCTCAATGCCTCCAGTCTTCCTGGCCAGTGACTCTCTCGGGAGGAGACTCTGGTCTGGAGACACTCTTGCCCATCACCACTGGGGGTGCTAGGAGCCTCTGGTGGGCAAGGCCAGGCACACAGCACGGGAGGGCCAGTTCCCACAGCAGAGGACGGCCCAGCCCGTGACGTGGCCAGCAGGGCTGGTCTCACGGACACAGCCTGTGCAGTGGGCAGGGCCCCACTCCCGCCTAGCGGGCCTTTTATTTGGCTTGAGGCTCTGCTCTTCCCACACTGAAACCCTTAGAAACTCTCACTGTGGCCTGGGCCAGTCCTGGTCAGCAGTGCAGAGGCTGAGAAGCCACGCCCAGGCTCCGCAGAGGGATTCAGCAAGCAAGGTGCCGTTCCTTCCTCAAGGAAGACGACCCAAAGACGCAGGGTTCCTGCGATGCCCACACTCAGAGGAGGGAACCCCTGTTACCCACGTGGAGGGGAAGGAAGGAAAAGTAGTGCAAGGAAAGAACAGAGTCCCCGGGCACCGGGCTCTGAGAAGGGAGCGGCTGTGCCCGGGGCCCCAGCAGCTCTGTGTGCCCGGAGGCTGAGGGCAGCCAGGCCTGAGCGGGAGGCAGCGTCCGGAAGGCGCCAGGTCGCCCGCACGTGGAAGAGCGACCCGCTCGGGCTCTTGTTTAAAAGGGGAACAGAGGGAGTGGCACAAATGGGTCTCTGGGATGAGACATAAAGCAGGGACGCGTGTAAGGACGGGAACAGTAAAAGAGCTCAGAGTTGGGGGCAGCTGAAGAAACTAAGGCAGCAGCAATACTCTGCGGAGGGGGAACAGACTCACTGAAAACTTGACTATTTCCGTAAGAGCCCGGAAAAGATTTATGGGCAGAGATATTCATCTCAAAGATGTTTTTACAAAGTAAGCCAAGGGAAAAAAAAAAAAAAAGATGGAGTAATTTTCCAAAACCTGGTTATGAGTAATGATGTAAATTCAAATGGTAGGATATTAATGCTACAAAATTTTTAATGACATGAAAAATTCATCATGACACTAAACAAAAAACTATTAGTCAATACCTACCATTGTATATCCAGTAAACGCCTCATTTTGTGCAGAGTTCTCAGCTGCAACTCCAGCCACATTCGTCCCGGAGATGGAGGGACGTCTGGAAATAGCAAGAGGAACAAGGGGGTGGATCTGGGGGATTATTTCTGGGAGGGACGGCAGCATCAGGAGGGAAGAGGCCAGGCAGAAAGACTCCCCCTGGACACAAGCGCAGGGCTGTTCTGTGGAAGGCAGGGCCCCGGTCACTCATGGAGAGCTCAGTGTGTGCCTGGGCCTGGAGAAAGGATGGTCGCCTGCTGGTTTTAAACACCGAATTACTATTTTCACTTGTGCTTCTGTGAGCTGACCGGGCTTAGCAGGGCCTGGCCCTCTCAGGGCCTCTTATGTGGCTGCTGTCAAGTGACAGTTGGGCCTGGAGTCATCCAAAGGTTGGACTCGCTGCTGATCCAAGGTGGCGTGGCCATGTGGCTGCGGTCAGTGACCACTGTCCCCTCTGTCAACCAGGGCACCTACCCATGGTCTCTGTTAGGAACTGAGCATGGATTCTGTGAGAAACTGCCTCAGAAAGAATTCCAAGAGACCAGAGAGAAGCGGCAAGCTTTCTTATGCCCAAGTTTCGGAAGCCTCAAACCTGCCATCTGGAAGCATCCCTTGTTCCACTAGTAAAGTAAGCCACGAAGAGGAGGGTGGGGGATTCGGCTCCACCTCTCCCCGGGAGGAACGCGGCACATGCGGGCGGGCGAGGGTTGACAGGGACCGTTACTCACACGTGTCTGCCTCAACTGTCTTCAGCAGAGAGCTCTACAGAGCCCCGCTACATCGGAACTGCAGCAGGACTCCCTGTTCCAGAGGCTGAGCCCAGCTGGATGCGATTTGCTATCTCAGAGGGCACAGTTGTGCCTCTGTATCAAGAGAAAGGCCTCAGGGCACCAAGAGGGCACAAGAGACCCAGACTGTAAGACTCGAGGCTGCACAGGGGCTAACGTTGATGGTGGGCCCTGGTAGAGATACCCATGGAGGCCTCCAGAGTGCGTGTCACCGTAAGGCCACCGTTCTGAGAATGCAGAAGTCAAGATGCACTTCCTGAGTTACTTGAGAAACTCCTTGCAATCTGCTAGAACTAGTTTAAGAGTTCTTTGCAAGGGGAGTATGAACAGAGGTCCTATAATCCTAGGTAGAGGTAAAGTTCAAAAAAATTCAAGTTACGACCATGCATATCCATGTTTGTGTCAGCACAATTCATAATATCGAGGTCTCGGAAGCAGCCTCTATGTCCAACAACAGATGAATGGATTTTAAAAATCCGGCATTTACACACCATTTACTGCTCTGCCATAAAGAAAGACAAACTTGAGCCACTTACAGGTAAATGCATGCATCTGGAGACTACAATGTTCAGTGAAATAAGTCAGACACATATGCCTAAATATCATATGATTTGTCTTATACGAAAAACCTAAAATACAAATAAAGAGCAAAATAAAAGATAATAGGAAGTAGGAAGAGAGATCTTTCTCAAAGGGAAAAGGGATCAAGAGATGAGAGAGCGGGAGGAAAAGGGTTGAGAAATGGAACTAAGCTGTATTGTGTACATGCACCAACTCCACACAAGAAACGTAAATATCATGTACTGTAAACATAGACTAATAAAAACAAAGTAAATAAAATATACTATTACAGGAAACAAAAGATGCAATTATGAGTATTAATGTTAGACTAGTTTTTTACCTCAGCTTATGCAGAACAGGCTACATGACTTAAGTATATGTCTGTTTTCTGGGAATATGCATGTAAACACACATATAAACACAGAAAATGTACTTGGAAAAAAGCCTGGAAGGGGTATACCAAAATGTTGGCGGCCTCTGTTATCTCTGACTCTTTGAAGTGAGGGTGATGTTTTCAGCTCTTTTCCTTGAATATTATTCTGTATGTCTCCAGTTTTCTATGAGAAAACATACTACTTGTATAACTGTGAATAAACACATTGTAAAGGTAGACACACATTTTATCTCTAACGCTAGCGCTTGCTGGCGAGCGGTCAGGAGAGAAGGAAGAATCCCCTCAGCGAGACCCGGCTCGGGATGCCCGTGTGACAGCCCCGTACGGCGGCCACAGACTCAGCCTGGAGGGCCCGGAGAGCCGCGAGCACCGCAGGCCAGGAGCCCCCAGGAGGGGTCGGGGTGGGCCTGAGAGTGTCCCCGCCCCTGTCACGCCCAGGTCCTCGCCAGGGAAGCACTCTCCGTCGGCGTGTCTCTTCCACCGCCTCCTCACACTCGCCCCCAGCGGTCGGGTCCCCAGGCGTCTCCATTCGGCCCTCACCTCCCGAGGGTCTGCTGCTTCTCCGCTCCTCCATCTTGCAGGCAAGCCTCCCACTTTCCCGCAGATCTTCCCGCTGCCCACTCGCTCTGGGGCTGCCCCGCACGTCCGAGGAGTCGGTACCGCACTGCCACCCCCTCCTGTAGCTGGTCTCCCCAGGCGCTCCAGCCCGCTCCCCTCAAAGAGCCTTGGTGCCTACAGGGCCAAGCTGGCCTCCGGGTCTCGCTCCCTTCCCCAGGGCACTGCCCTCATGCACCCGCGTGGTCTCAGCCGTTTTCTAGGGCTGCTTCCGTGAGGGCAGGAGCCATGCCGGATTTACCTCAGGGCGCCAGGGCTGGGTGCCGCTTATGTCCACGCTGTGAACCCTGCCTCTTGAGGAAGCCGTCACGTCTAGGTCCACACCTAAGCAGTGTCTGCTTGTGGGGCAGGAGCTGTGGGCTGTCGACCAAGAAAGTAGATCATCCACAAAAGCACAGTAAATGATAAACTCTCTGTAAAAGGTAGTTGGAGGAGATTCTCGGAATATTTTCTTCCAAAAATAGTGCTTCTAGAAGGAAAGAAGTTTGCTCAGGGTATGCAGAAACCTTATTTCATTTAACAATCCAACGAGTAGGGAAGTAGGGAATGACGGCCCAGGAAAGGGAAGTGTTTGCCCTAATGACACAGCACACATACACTGATGCTGGCCGTGGGGGCCGAGGAGCCTGGCTCGAGGGCTGTCCCTGCAGCCCACAGCAGATGGAAAGCTCCACAATCCACACGGTGAAGCCCTAACCCCCAAAGTGGGGATATTTGGGTGATTCTGTTTAATAGAAGATCATAAAGGTGAGTCTTAACCTGGAAGGACTGGTGCCCTTATAAAAGAAAAAAAAAGGGAGAAACACCCAAGACCTGCCATCTCTTTCATATTGTTATTATTACTGCACGCTTTTTTGTTTGTTTGTTTGTTTCGCACCATCCAAATACCATACTCTACTTTCTAGAAGTCACACAAACAGGAAGCTTTCACTGCAATAGACTTTCCAACCACATGGTAGGGACCAAGAGGCAAGGGTGCTGAGCTGTGACGGCTCGCGTCTGGAGAAAGAAGAGCCGTCGGAGGAGCTTCCCGGACTCCAGCGGGGGAATGACCAGCAGTGGCCCGGGACTTCATCAGTTCAGCCCGCGCCCGTCCATGTGGCCGACACACAGGTCAAGATGAGGAAAACACACCGTGGGAAACTTCCTCTTTCTTTCTGCGCCACGCTCTGAGCCCTTGCCACATTCCGGGTGCTTCGTCATCCCATCCATCGCCCCGTCTCCAGCCACAAGGAGTGAGAGCCCTCACAGTTCTGTAGGAGGCAGCACCGGGACTGCTCACGATTCCCACTCTCCTGGGATACAGTTCGTGTTCGGGGTTGGGGTCCATGCAACAACAGAGAGAGAGTCGGGCATGAGAGACCACTAGCAAAATAGTCAAGGGCCTTTTAACAAACCCGGCCCACATTTTCAAACTCAGTGCCAGCCCGCTCTCATAAAGCCACGTCCTGAGCATTTTACCCCACAGCCCCTCTTCCCTGAATCTAAATAACCCCGAATTCTGAACCCTATATAACTCAGTACCTTTCCTAAAGACATTTTCTAATGATTCTTTGAGCACCGTTTTTTCTCTATAGCATTCTTTTTAACTTATTTATTTTTGTTTGACGTATAAAAATTGTTCTCTCTACTTGCTTCTCATGTGTGACTCCTGCTAAGCAATACCCAGTAAATATTCGCAGACTTTCGCTGGTTGATTGATAAGTCTGTTGTCAGCATTCTTCTCTGTGCTAAGTAAAGGAGAAGCCTCCTTGCGCTTATGGTGAACGATATTCTTACCAGAGCGGTTCCAAGTGACCCCGTAGCTCCAGGGTGCTGAGGCCAAGCTGAGACATGATCCTGCCGGGTCTATCTCCCCCACCCGGCTTGTCGTCACTTCCTCAGGCTGGGTCAGAAGTTGTCTGTCTCTCCTCCAGACAGACACATAGTAGATACCATGAACAGTAGCCAATATTCTGTTTATTTTAATTCGCAACTGCTTCACTTTCAAGCTCTCAAAATATCAATCAGTTCTTCATCCTTTTTAACACCATAGTGGAGGTGTGTGAAAACTGGAGATCCTTTTCCCTCTGGAGATTTGGATAAAAGTGGAACAGTGCTCTCTGCTGGGAACTTGTGTCCGGGTAGCCCAGCCAGAAGATGGGAGGATAAAGCGGGAACCATTCATCTCTCCCAGTGGCTCCGTGATTCCAAGCAAATCCACTTCCCGCCACCGACAATCATTCTATGAGGGCTCACGCGAGCCTCGGGTCAACGAATCCAGCTTTTCAACTGAAAATAGGTCCCACCACCTGAAGGCCAAGTGCTTGATCGTAAGTACTTATTCTAGTCAGACTGAAAGTCACATAGAAGGGCCAATATTGGAAAAAAGGGGCCTGGAGTCAGAAGATTGACCGCAAAACGTCACAAAGTTCCATGACAGTAGGTCGTTTTCACTGAAGATTGATGCTTTCTGGGGAACAAGAGTCCAAAGACAGACAACTGTACATATTCTTAATAGGATGTAAGAAATCTCTATTAGCTGGGCGTGGTGGCACACGCCTGTAATCCCAGCACTTGGGAGGCTGAGACAAGAGGATTACTGTGAGTTCAAGGCCAGCCTGAGCTACACAGCAAGTTCAAGGCCAGTTTGAACTGCAGAGCAAGACCCTGTCTCAAAAAAACTCTCTATTAGTATATTCATCCATTCCATTGTTCATAAATTCATAAGCATGGCAGATTCTGATAGAAATATCCTGGTGTTTTTTTTTGGTTTTTTTTTTTTTTTTTGGTTTGGTTTTTTTGTTTTGTTTTGTTTTGTTTTGTCATAAAACAGCAGTCCAGGCTGCCGTTGTCAACTGTGAGAGTTCAGGTGTGGCTGAGGCACTCACTGCAGGGCCCAGCCCAGCCCCGCCCGTGTCTTTATCCCTGGACAGACCAGAAGCTCTGTGAGCTTTGTGTAGATCACCTGCATGGCCCTGGCACCTGCACAGAACCTTGTACAGAACAGTTGCATTAAAAAAAAATTTGTCAAACTGTCACATAAAAAGGACCCAGAGTGAGCATTCACACACGCATTTATGCATCCGTTTGGTTCAATTCTAACAACAGCCAGGGAGGAACTTTATCTGGTGGTTTTATAAGGAGAATGAAAGCAATAAACAGAGAATGATTCTCTCTCACATAGGGACGGGAGCCAGGTCTGCCCAGTGGGAGGGTCACAGACCCCGGGGAGTGGGGCGCTCGCAGCACGGGGCTGACTGGGTGGATGGCCACGGGAGCAGACCAATCAGCCTCCACAGGCTTGGGCAGAATTCCAAGACTGCTTTTTCAGCCTCAGACAGGTGCGGCTGGGGAATTCTCTCATCCTGTTCTGGTTTAGATCCTCTCTTTTTTCCCTCCAGCTTCATTGTCTCGGGGTGAAACTGCCTCTGCAGGGGGCCATCCCCGCCATCCCTGCAGCCGTCTACCCCGAGCGCGTGCACCTCTGCTCCCCATCCTGGCCTCGGCCTCTTCACTCACCGGGCTTTCTTAACGGGCGCAGATTCTCCACTCTGAAACTGAAGACGCCTCACTTGATCCAAGCTCCTCGAGGGTTCCTGCCCGATATCCCTCTCCTCTTTGTCACACCCGAGAATCCCACGACAGCCGCTGTCCTCACTGCCTCCACCTCCTTACCTCCTCCTCATTCCTTGGTCACTAATGTGATGCTGCTACACCCAGCATCTCATAGAGGTGACATCTCCTATGTCACCTGCTAAAACCAACAGATGCATCGCAGCCTTATATTCCTGAGCCAGAAACAGATGGACAGGTTCACTTGCTTTGAACACTGACAAGTGTGCTATTTCCTGTTTCTGTTTTGTTTCGCTCCCCCATGCTTCATTTCCCAAATAATTAACCGATAAAGTCATCCTTGCCTGAAAAGAGTAAAGGAAAACATCAAAGAACAATCGCATCATCCAACCTCCTAGTCTTTCTTCAGCTTTCCAGGAGCCAGGAGTGCATAGGACACCTGGTCATCTACAGAGCACATCGAAACCACATCAAAAGATCTGTTACCACCCAGATTACTGCCCGTTCTGCCTACAGCTAAAATTAGATGCCCCCAAAGCTCTACAGAGGCCTTTGCACTTGCCATCCCTGGACAGAATTTGGGTGAAAGCCCTCTCTCATCCCCACGCTGGCTTGATGCAGTAATTCTCTTTAGTCTGTCACCCTCTCTCCAGCTGTGGGCTTCGTCAGGTGGCAGCGGGACCAGACCTTTCACAGTTACAACCTCTGCACGCCTTACCACTATGGACCCAAGCTCCCTAATGTTCTCCACCCCTAGGAGTAGACGATGCTGTTTGCACAGGGACTCTCCCCCACCCTTTTAGCTCAACTTTTCAGGTCTGCACCCTTACTGCTCAGGTTCCTCAAGGTTCTCCATTCAACTTCCAGCTCTCCTTTCTTCAGACATTAGTCCTAGTTGGATTCGTCCACATCTACGTCTTTTAAAATCATCTACAACAGATGAATGGGCAAACAAAACGTGGTATTTAAATACCAGGGAGTATTACTCTATCATAAAGGATACTTGAGTCATTTATAGGAAAATGAATGCGACCTGAGACCATACTCTTCAGTGAAATAAACTGGATGCACAAGCTTAAATATCACATGGTTTCTCTTATACAAGAGACCCAAAATACAACAAAGAGCAAAATGGAAGATAATAGGAAGTAGGGAAATAGATCTTTTTGCAAAAGGGAAGAGGACCGAAAGGAAAGGAGGGGAGTGGAGGGGGAGGGGATGAAACAAGGATTAAGATGTGTCACATGCAACTGCCAACTCCCGGGGAGAAAAGTAGTCGTTGTGCGCTACAAACATGTACAGATAAAAAGAGAGGGAAAAAAGACCGTCTATCTATATGCTTGTGCCTCCAGAAAACCAATGGTCTCTCTACCCCAGAGCCTTCTCCAATCCAGAGCCTCCTTCGAAGCCCTGACCCTGCGTGTGGAGCTGTCTGCTGAGTGTCTTCGCCTGGATGGATCGGAAGAGGTGCGGATTCGGCGGGTTCCAGCTGCACCCTTCATCCCCTCCGGACTCTGCTCCCCCTCCACATCCTGCACCCCAGCCAACAGGACCTCCAGGGCCCGGCACCAAACCAGGGCCTAGTGATCCCGGCCGGCTCCTTCAGCGCCACCTGTCACCAGGGCTGGTTCATTCTGCTTCCGCAGAGCCGTACAGTCCCACCCAACCCACCTGTCCTGCCACCACCGACTCCTTCGTTCAGGCCGCTGTCACCTCTGGTCTCTTTCAATCTACCTTTGCATTCGTCTGTTTTTTGTTAAGTGTATTGTACATTTTAAATATGCATAATGGTCACATGACTCGTGGGGAATTTGTACTGCACGTGATGTATCTTGATTCTTCTTTTTTTTCCATTCCCTCCGCTCCCTTCAGTCCCTCTTCCCCTCCTTATTGGCAAAAGCTTTATTTCCATTTCTTTCCTTCTATTCTCTCTTTTTTTTCATTTTCCTTCCTTCCTTTCCCCTCTCCCCCTTCCTAGTCCCCCTTCCCACTTGAATATTTTCTTCCTATTTCACAATACCTGTTACACATTTTGGTCCTTATTTATGCTTTCCATTTCTCACACCAGAGAAACCATGTGATATTTGAACATGTGTCAAACTTATTTCAGCTAAGAGTATGGTCTCAAGGTGCATTCATTTACCTAGAAATATTTCAAATTTATCCTTCTTTATGGCTGAGTAGTACTCCATTGTATAAAACAATCTTCTTTATCCATTCATTGATTGATGGGCATGTGGGTTCTTTCTAAGATTTAGCTATTACAAACTGTGCCACTGTAAACATGGGTGCACATACATCACTGCGACATGATGTTTTTCCTTCTTCTGGAAAGATACCAAAAAATGGAATAGCTGAGTCAAATAGAACTTCTAATCCTGATTTTCTTTTATTTCAAAAGTAAAACAAAAGAATAAAAATAATGCAGAATTTCAAAATAAAGGAAATTAACAATAGTTAATGTATTACATATTTTTATCTTGGAAGTAGCTGTTCAGATTATAAGATTTAAGCACACAAAAGTGATCAAACAGACAATGAAAATACAAACTTTTTGATGAGCTATCAGAGATTAGTAGTATAGTTATCTATCTTGTATATACTTACACATACACATATATATGCATATATATATATATGTATATATATATAATCTTTTTCCTTCCATCTTTTCTCCCTCCAAATAAGAATAAACTAATCCTGATTTTCTGAGGAATCTGCACTAGTTTCCACAGTGGTTGCAGCAGACTGGACCTCCACCAACAGTGGAGAAGGTTCCTTTTTCCCCACAGCCCCTCCAGCATTTGTTATTCATTGATTTCTTGATAATAACATTCATTGTGGAGTAAGATAGAATCTCAGCATTGTTTCTTTTTAAATTTTATTTTAAAGAGGATAAAACCAAGGAAAATAAAACAGAATAAAACCAATCAAAAATAAACCAGCAAGCCAGGTGTGGTGGAACACACCTTTAATCCCAGCACCCAGGAGCCTGAGGCAGAAGGGTTTTTGCGAGTTCGAGACCAGCCTGGGCTACAAAGTAAGTTCAAGGCCACTCTGAACTGCATAGTGAGACCCTGTCTCAAAAAATAGGGCCAGGGATTTAGCACAGAGGCGTAAGCCCCTGCCTGGCAGGTGCGAGTTTGTGAGTTCAATCCCCGGTACAAAAAAAAAAAAAAAAACAGCATAATTGATACAGTACTTCAAAATCTTACAAAACCAACAATAGTTACAATAATGCCTTTTGTTGTCTTCAAAATAGCTGCAGATATTTTCAGACATAGTAAAAATCAAATGGAACACAATAGAATAGAAACAATAAAATCAAAACAGCAAATGCAATAAAGGACTTCAAAACAAGCCACTAGCAAATTCAAAATGGCTACATAATATATCTTGTTATCTTTCAAATAGCTGCTCAGGTCCTCAGATTTAACATATCAAACAAAACAAAAGAGAATAAAACCCAACCCAACACGACAATGAAAATGATACGGTTTGCTGGCGGGGACTGCTTCCTGGTGAGGCCTGGATCCCCGCCCCTCCCCACAGCAGCCCGGGAATGGCGCTGACTCACGGAGAGAGGCTTGGGTGTGGCTGTCCCCACTGTGGCAGCAGCCAGTGCATGGGGCTGGTTTCGAGGCAGGGACCACCTCCTGGTGAGGCCCCTGGCTCTCTCCCCACACTGTCCATGAATGGCGCAAACTCCACTCAGCATTGTTTTAATTTGCATCTCTTGAATGACCAGTGATGTTGAACATTTTTTCATATATTTATTGCTGTTTGTACTAAACATTAGCCAGAGCAATTAGACAAGAGAAAGAAAAAAAGGGATAAAAATAGAAAAGGAAGAAGTTAAATGATCATTATTTGCAGGTGACATATACTTTACATAGAAGACCCCAAAAGTCCACTAAAAGACTTGTAGATTTAATAACCAAATTCAGTTCTGTAGCTGGATACAAAGTCAGCACTCAAAAATCAATAGCATTCCTATACACAAATAACAAATTCACCGAGAAATGACGGAAACCACACCTTTTGCAATATTGTTGAAAAAAAAGTAACAATTAGGAATCAATCTAACAAAGGAAGCAAAAGATCTCTACATTGAAAACTACAGTACTCTGAAAAAGGGGCTCAAAGAGGATCTCACAGAGTGGGAATACATCCCTTGCTCTTTTGTAAGCAGAACCAATATAGTGAAAATGGCCATACTCTCAAAATTGTTTTACAGATTTAATGCAATCTTAATCAAAATACCAATAGCGTACATCACAGAATTACAGAAAACAATCCTAAAATTCGCTTGAAACCAGAAGAGACCTAGAATAGCAAAGGCAGTTCTCAGCCACAAAGGCAAGGCAGGGGGCATCACAACCCCTGGCTTGAAACTAGACTACAAAGCTACTGTGATAAAAAAAAAAAAAAAAAAAAAAAAAAAAAAAAAAAAAAAAAAAAAAAAAAAAAAAAAAAAAAAAAAAAAAAGAATAGTATAGTAGTGGGGAAAAAAACAGACCCAAGAGTCAGTAGAACAGGTTGGAAGATGCAGAAAAAACTCCAAGCATACTCAGGCACCTTATCTTCCACAAAAGGGCCAAACACCTTCACTGATAGAAAGACAACCTCTTTAATAAATGGTGCCAAAGATTAAAACTAGACCTACGTCTCTCACTGTGCACTATATTAAAATCAAAATGGACCAAAGCTCAAATATCAAAACATAAACACTAAATCTGCTGGAAGATAGAATAGGTAGACCTCTTGAAGATATAGGTGTAGCCAAAGACTTTATGAACAAAACCCCAATTGCACATGAAATATCACAAAGAATCAACAACTGGGTCTCATCTTATTAAAAAGCTTTTGCATAGCAAAAGAAATCACCAACAGAGTGAAGAGGTAACGCACAGAGTGGGAAAAAAATTTTGCCAGCTGCCCTTTAGACAAAGTAATAATACCTAGAATATATATAAAGAACTCAAAAATATCAGACCCCCAAAATTTAAAAATCCAACCCAAAAATGGGCATCTGACACACACTCCTCTTATCTTCAGTTTTTTTATCTCTCCGCTTGGAATTGTCAGGGCTGAAGATAATGTTCTCTCTAGCCCTCGTATTTCTGAGTTAGGATGAGCCCTTATAACAAAAGACACATTAACAAGAGAAAAACAAACAGAGTATACTAACATGTCTGTCTCGTGGTTACATGGAAGAATTCTGGAGAATTCTGTAAATCTCAAATAATTTGTCTTTGAATGCAGGTTAAATACCGTTACCCCTGAAACAAAGAGAAAGAGGGCGGGGAAGGCTGGATCTGGGGGACGCCAGGTAAACAAGGGTAAGGTGTGGTGAGATGTGTTTTTCACATTGAGGTCAACACTTTCTCCATTGCTGGGAGCCTCCAGTGATTTGGAATCATCCTTTCCTTCCTGCCACAGGGATTTTTCAAATAGAGATTTCCTTTACAGATTTCCTTTACAAAGGGATAGTGCTCACTGTCAGAGCTCCTCCTGTATCTACAGACTCTCAAAAACAATCAGTTCAAAATAATCCTTACGCCAAAGGAGGGGAAGGCAGCAGACTCCAGCCTCCACAATCATATTTTGAGGTGCTGTATTCTAACCTCCTCCACAATTCAAGTGGTTTTTCCAGGAAATGGAACGGACTGTGGGCTGGGCATGGTGGCTCACGCTGGTAATCCCAGCACCCTGGGATCCTGAGGCAGGAGGATTACAAGTCTGTGACCAGCCTGGGCAATTTAGTGACTTGGGAAGATCTTGTCCCAAAATCAAATGTCTGGAGAAAATAGCTCAGTGTCTAGGCTCAGGATTCAGTCACCAGTAGAACAAGGAAAACCAAGGGGAAAGAAAGGGAACCACAGAAAGAATTCCTTCTGGCTCCCATCTTCGACTCACTCACCGCCATCCCTCCACAGATGGGAAGACTTAAAGGACAGCTCAAACCCCTCCGCCTGCCTTCACAGCCTGGAGCCCCACCTGCAGCCCCTCACCGTCTGCTTGCCACGCCCCATGCTCGTCACCTCTCTTTTTTTTGGACTTTGCCAGTGCTGGACCTCCCACCTACGCTCTCCTCTTCTGAATCAGTCCACTTCGACTCACTTTCCAAACCTAGTTCAAATGCTGCCTTTCCAAAGAGGTCTTCTCTGGCTCCCAAACCGAGGAAAGAGCCCTCTGTGCTCTTACTGCAAAACCCACTGAGGACTCCCTGCCACAGGGAACCAGAAGTAATGAGCATCTGGGAAATGATCAACCTCGGTGTCCCCAGCCCAGTACCTGGCACTTGTGAGACATTTTTTTTATGAGTAGTAAGCAATGGATGGGAGGAAGGGAGGGAAGGAAAGAAGAAAGGAAAGAAGGAGGGAGAAAGCAAAGGAGGAAGGGAGGGAGGGAGGGAGAAAGGAGAGAAGGAAGGAAGGTGGGTGAATGCAACCGCCTGTAACTCTGAATTTCCTCCCACTTTATATATCTGTAATGCCCTCTAGTGACTGACGGGTTGCTTGTAGGCTTTGGAGGCCACTGGGCAAACTAGCAAACAGGTACTGAATGCCTAACATGTGAGAGGCCAGAACCAGGTACAACTGAGCTCACATCTAGCTTACCATCTAGTAGAGCAATAACGTGTACTTCACTTTGGGTGCTAGCTAAAGCAAACAGCAAGAGAGTGAAATAAATAGACTAAAGTTCTGCCAACCACCGGCTGGGCACATGTGTTAAGCTCTCTAGGCCTCCTTTTTCTTATCTATACACCGAGGTGGTAATCACTACTCTCTGGGTTATCCAGAGAGTTAAAAGAAGGATGTTTGCTCCCGGAACGTGTTCCCTAATAAGCAGGACTTAAGCCGGCCTGTCTCACTGGTGCATATCCTTGGTTTTAAAACGTTGGTGACTCCAAGGGACTGCACGCACTCTAAGGAAAACAGCTCCTGCAGGTGGCCAGGAGCTGGGTGTGTATGTAGCTGAAGCACTGCCCTTCCATTCCAACCAGAACCTAACCTAGACTGCTTTCTGATAGCACCGGGTGGCGGCACTCTCTTCTTGCTGAGCTTCACTCGCTGCTGATAAACCACTGCATAGGACACCAGCCCCTCGGCATAGCAAGGGAAGCCCTCTGTGGTCTGAACCCCCCTCTCCCCGTGTTGCCCCTCAACTCTAACTACCCAGCCTTGACGTGAGCCGTAGTTCCCAAACATCTTGTTCCATGGGGATCTCTCTGCCTGGAACACTGTCCAGGGCACGGCGAAGTGGTCTTTATTTTCCGAGGACCAGACCAAGCCTTTAGTGCCCCAGAAGCTCGCTCAGGTCCGGGTTAGCTGCCTGGGCTTGGTGACCCCACCACAGCACTCTGCCGGCCTGACTGGAATTCCTGATCGACCTCCAGTCCCCCATTTAATGCTGGGCTCACCAAGAGCAGAAACTTGGTGTCACCCAGGGTTGAACACCCCAGGCCTGGCACAACACCCCGGGCTCAGTGAATACTCAGCAAAGGCTGCTGGACTGAAGAGAACTATAGAGCCCCAGGGAGTCACCCCAACACTCTCTGAATCACACCTGAAGGTGTTGCCCTGGTGCTCACTGAGTTGTAGTTGTTCAATCCCCTCCTGTCATTGACCTGTACCCATGGTGAGGCCAGGTGGTCCAGGGGAAACAAAGTCAGAGCCACAGAGGTGTGAACAGAGAAAATGGAGCCTGAGGAAAGGCCCGAATTAACCTACGTAGAGGAGACCCGTAGCCATGCATGCAGCACACGCATGAAGAGTGCACTTTTAAATACTTTATGCAAGACCTGTGAAAAGCCAGGTGTGCTTCCGAGAGATTCACTTACTCTGCACCGTCAGTGTGTGAGGTCATTGCTGGCACCTTTTTACATATGGAGAATGGAAGCACAAGGGAGCCAAGGGGCTTTCCCAGGATTGTAAGGCTAGGAGGGGACAGAACTTTTGAGAAGGGCAAGGTGGGCCCCAAAACAGGTGATGATCAGATTCTCCCGGAAGCAGAAGTAAACAGAAGGAAGGCAGGCCAAGAAGCTGGGCCATTTCCTTGGACATTCTTTCAGTAAAAATGCCATGCTGGCCTGTGCCAGGATCTAGAATTACAGGGCCGAACAAAGCAGTTTCAGTGCCTGGCCTCATGGTGTCCACAGTGCAGTAGAAGAATCAGACACATAATTACATCAATAAATCAACGGGCACTTACAATGGAAAGTGCCAGAAGGGAAAAGTCCATGGCACCATGAACATGAAAGAAAATGGTGTCTGATGGCTCCTAGGGATCAGGAAGTGCCAGTCGCACTGGAACAAACAGGCCGAGTTTGCCACTGGAGAGAGAGGCCCAGGTGAAGGGAGCTGCAGCTGGCACACGGCTCCTGGCAGGGAAGGCACTGGGGCGTTCCGAGAGCCGGAAGAAGCCCAGTGGGGCAGACAAAGCAAGACCGACAAAGTAAGTACCAACCAAATCGAATCATTCAGGTCTTTGGGTCAGAGCCTCTGGGGAGGCAAAGCGTGAGCACTAGAAGGGGAAGCCACAGGCAGGTGGTATTTAAAAGTGTGTGCTTTGAGGTACAACGAAGCCAAGACAGAACCTCGGGCACCTCCCTTTAGAGATTAAAAATAAAATTGGCCAAAGTAGGGTGTGTGTTTGATGGTGGGAGGTGAGGCAGGGGGTGCGGTGCTCAGAAAGCAAAAACAATAGGGTGAGTGGCCCCCTGCCCGGGAAGAGTTAACCCCTTCCCATCCTTGATACCTTCATCGGACCAAGCATTCTGCAAAATAATAAGAGATCGCTTATCAGTGCTCTGCAAGGTAACGTTTAAAACTGAAGCAGGGCAATAAATCAGACACATATAATTTGAGCCCTGAAGTATAGTAATTCTTCTTCCAATGCAACATCTGGTGTAGATAACACAGCTCAGAAGGGAAGGGGCTGCGGAGGCCGGAGCCTGATTTCCCGCCCACCTTTCTGACAATGCTGTGGGCTTGAGAAGGACAGCTATTATTATTTCCTCAGCTGGCCAAAGGGGACTCAAGTTAATTATAGGCCTGTTTGTCGGTTATTAATTAAACCCTGGCTAAACATAACATCACAAGGGGAAGTGTCATTTCCTAGCCTCTGGGGGCCACTCTCCCTGCCTTCGCGGTCCGCCCTGCGTCCTGTTTCCTCTAAGGATTTTCTTAGGAGGGTCCCAGGGCCTTTGCTCTGCATGCAAGCAAAATCTTATTTTTAGCTGGAGAGGAACGCACAGTCAGAAGCTCTGAAACAGCAGCGGACAATGGGAGGAAGCTGGCAGACACTGATAGGTCCGCACGGCCGGGGTAGGGGTTCACGGGGAGTACCACACACGCCAGCCCCACAGCGCCGGGCCCACCCCGGCTCTCAGTCCAGTGCCGCAGCTTCTCCTCACACTTCCCGTGAGTCAGCTCTGTAGAGGGAGTGTGAGAAGGACGGGCGTGGTACCTGCGGCCCTGGGCACCCGACTTGCCCCCACTCACTCGATCTACCACCTCAGGCGGGTCCCTTCGACTCCCCAGGCTTCAGTCACTGCCTCTCTAAAGCGGAGGCACCCGAGGAACTGCTGCCTGGGGCTGTGACGTATAGCGGAGGACAAGGTCTGTCAGGGACTCGGCAGAACCCCTGGGATAGAGTTGTTGATAAATATTAGTTTTCTTCCCCTGGTTCCTCCACTCCTTCAGGGAAACAGCTTTCATGTCTGGGTCTCCCACATAAACCCCCAATTCTAGAAGGTAAACCTGGGACTTGGCACACCTCAAGAGATTCCTAAACTTTGATTTTCTCATCTCTAAATTGGAACATCTGATGCCCACCAAGAAACATCCTTGAAAAGGTAAAATTCAACCATGAGTACCTGGTGGCTGGCTCTGACTGGATGCTTGATCTAAGTTAGTTCCTGAATCGTCTGAAAATGGTCCGCAGTATGGTTAAAGAAAGGGTTATCAAACCACTGCCTGTGGCATAAGAGGGAAAGGAGAGATCAAAGCAACTCACACCAACTAGCCTCATTCCTTGCTGATCCAAGATACCAGACTACCAGACCAAGGGCATCCCACAGAGTTATCCAAAGACATAAAGAACTTGCCAGAGTGAAATCTAGCCAGACCATCAACCTGCCTCCCCTGAACCCCCTAATGGACATGTGCTACGCTTGTCCAGAGAAAGTGGTGGCCACTTTCCTCTAGGTGGTCTTACTTGTGCCATTTCTTGGACAGGAAGAGCCAAGGACAGAGAATCGACCTCCAGGGATTTCCTCAAAAATTCATGAAGACTTCTCAGTGTTGCTGACATCTTTCATTTCTACCAGTTATCCATTTCCTTTTTTACTGTTTATTGTTTTATAAATGTTGTTTTCATTTTCTGCTCATGTAAGAGCCATCACTACTCTTAGATTCAAGTCTTAATTTTTCTACTGAGATCTCTATAACAGAGTTGCAAGAGATAAAACAGTGAACAAGGCCTAGAAGATCTGTCCAGGAGAGACAGATAACACACCTATTCTTACATAGATAGTCACTGAAATTTTACTGATCACTTTCTTTAAAAAAATAAATAAATAACAGAGGAGACTGCAGGGGAAAAGAACAAGGCATCCCTGCAAACCAGCACCATGCACAGACCTCCGCCAGCTGGGGGACAGTCAGACCCCAGCCTTGCCCCATGAGTCAGCACCATTAGCAGATTGCTGGGGGAGAGAGCAAGGCCTCACCAAGAAGCAAGCCGTCCCTGGAACCAGTGCCATGTGTGGGCCTCTGCCAGCCAGGGGACAGCCAACCCATCCCCTTCCAGCATGCAGGCTGGCACAAGAAGAACCAATCACAGCAACCCCACCCCACCCCATAAGTGATTGGCTCATCCAGAGAAACACAGGCTGCGATGATAGCTATTGAGGTGAAATGCAATTGGATGCTTGAGGTGTTTTGGTGTTTCACCAATCTTGCAGGTATAGGGCCAGTGGTCTGATCATCTATTCAGAGAATAGTGGTACACGGTGTGGCATCTAGGCGGGGATCTCCTTCTGAAGGTGGTAGCCATTGTTAATTCCCTATTATCTTCTTTGAAGTCCTGTATCATTTTCATTCTTTTGTTGGGTTGGGTTTTGTTCTGGTTTTGTTTGTTTGTTTGTTTTATTTTGTTCTATCTGATGGCATGAGCAGTTACTTCAAAGATAGCAAGATATATTATGGTAGCCATTTTAGATTAACTACTGTCTTGACTTGAAGCCCTTTATTGCTTCCATTGTTTTGTTTTTATTGGTTCTATTCTGTCCTGTTCTATTTTATTTTTACTACGTCTGAATATATCTGCAGCTATTTTGTGCATGAGAGGCATTATGGTAACTATTGTTGATTTGGTATTGTTTTGAAGTCCTATGTCATTTACACTGGTGTGTTTTGATTGGTTTTATTCTGTTTTATTTTTCTTGGTTTTATCCTCTTTATAATAAAATAAAAAATGACAGAGGGACCTATGCTAGTGCCTTAGTCAGTCTCCTAAAAACTGTCTCATGAATGGCGCATAAGTCGTTATGCTCATTTTAAAGATGAAAGTGAACCCACAGAGACCATACAGTACACACAACAATGCAATTGTTGTAGAAGGAAGAAAAAGAAGGAGGAAAGAAAAAGAGAGATGGAGACAAAAACATTTGTGAATTGCAGTGTCATGTATATGAAAAGGTTATAACAACTGTCACTCTTGTACTCAGAATGTAAGCCTGTACTTCCATCAAACATTTAATAACAGCTTATGTAACAGTTCCCATATTGCTTTCCTTTTTCTTCCCTTATGTAGGACAGGAAGGAATAAGAACAGGGGAGGTAGGTGTCTCATGGTAGATAACTAACCCACATTCTGTTACCTGCCAGATAAATTTCTTCTTGTACAACAGTGAACTTGAACGAATTATTCAACCTTTCCAGATGTTCTTCTACTTCACAAGGAAACAGTAACTGGAATTACTGTCAGCAACAAATGAAACAACATGTATACAGCCTGACATATACTAGGTGCTTAAGAAATAGCAAGAGTTTCGTTTCTCTTCCCTCTCTCCTGTTCCCTCAAGAGAGGTCTTCATTTCCAAAGAAGGGGGTCCACGTTCTGGGGTCCTTGCCAAGACTTGCTGTTAGAGCTGTGCCTGCCCCCTCAGTGTGTGGTTTTGGTGTTGGCTCCAGGGACTTAAAATAGAAAGAAAGGAAGAAAGAAAGAAGGAGAGAGAGAGAGAGAGAGAGAGAGAGAGAAGGAAAGGAGAGGAGAGAAGAGGAGAGAGGAGAGGAAAGGAAAGGAAAGGAAAGGAAAGGAAAGGAAAGGAAAGGAAAAAAGAAAAGAAAAGAAAAGAAAAGAAAAGAAAGGAAAGGAAAAGTATAACATGCCCCTCACTCTGAGCTCCCCACTGGCTGTTCATGCTTACCAACTGCGTGAAGGGTGGAGCCCTTCCGAGGAAAGGAAGTGCCGGAGAAGTGTGGAAGAACAGTATGGGAAGGCTGCATGGTGTATATTTACAGCTCTGAGAGCTATGACTAGTTTCATGAACTATCTTCTCCCCATGTCCTGGGAGCTGAGCAGTGAAGCATTTGCAGTTCTCCTTAAACACAGGAAAGCCTGAGGCAGGCACCCGAAGCAGAGCGAGGTGGTTGTGTGCCAGCGTTTTACAGATCCAGAGTCCAGAGAATTGCTGCATCTACCAGAACCTACACGTGCAAAACTGATGGTGGAACTTCCACAAGGAGCAGCTTTGCTTCCTCTAAAAAGCTCTTGCTTTTCTCCAGTGATGAAAAAAAACACGCACCAACTGCTACCTACCCTGTATCAAACTTCGCTAGGTGCCAGGGGCCTGGGGATGGGGCAAATAAAATCACGGCCCATGAGGTTCACAGATGCCCTTTGCAATGTAGCTGTGTAGATGGGGATGGGAAGGAATGTGCTGGGCAAGAAGCAAACTCACTCTAGGAAATAATCTTTATTATTTAGCAGCTGCAATGTGCTGGAGGCATTTACGAGGCTACCTCTTCCTCTTTGTCATATGTCTGGCCCTGTCATGAAAATGAGGAGCAGGAATTTCCAGATCCACTCTCAGCAGCCTGCTACTTCCAGCCATAACTGGAGCCCAGAGAACATTCACGACAGAGCTCCAAACTCAGGCCTGACTCCAGAGCCCGTTCTTGTCTGGCTGTCCCACAGCTAGCAAAGGGCACGAGGAAGAAAGGCCAATGATCAATAAAATTATTAGAGTAGGCAGATCTCAGAATTTGCAGCACAGGTATGAAAATCCATTACCGAAGCAAATAGCACCTTCTTTTTCTTAAATTACAATCTGTTGTAGTAATGGTCTCCCTGTCCTTAAGAAAAGGTTAGAATATGGGCAGGATCCTCTGCTGCAATAGGCAAGGAAGCAAGTGTGTAATTAATTTTAGAAAGACTTGCATCCAAAATGATTAAGTCAAGTTTTGGCACATGCAAGAGTCAGCTTCAGTTATTGGAACATTTACTTAGGTGACACAGCTCATTTCCTGATGAAGCTAGACTAATGGGACATTACAAAACCTAATTCCTCTGGAAGTAAGTGACTCACCTCTCCTCCTGCTGGGCTGCCCTGGGCTGAGCTCTCCCTGTGCTTGGCCTCCTTCCCTTTCTGAAAGCCCAAGTGTTAGGGTGGGAAATTCAGCTGGTAGAGAAAAGCAAGCAAATCGATCCTGTCTTGGATTCCCTGTGATTCACTAATTAGATCTACAACTACATGGCATCTGAATAGCTAAAATAGATCCCCCTTGCACCCAGTTGTAAAGTGAGGTATTTGGAGTCTACTGAGGAGGTCTGGGAAGATTAAGATGGCCAGATGGGCAGGAGTTCATAAAGAACAAGACAAAAGATGCTACAGAGGAAGTCTGGATGTGGGCCCAAAGCGTGAGGCTGTTTGTGTCTATGTAGATGTCCACAAACAAGTTATCCTCTACAAAGAAACACTCAACAGCCAGATGGTCAAGACGTGCTGTTTGTTAGTTGTTAGTCTCTTTCCCTAAGCACCACCATGCTTGCTCAAGAGGCTTATGCATAAGGTGGCCAGAGTCATAAAGTAGGAAATTAGCAACACTATAGACAGAACAACTGTGGTGAGAAATCTATGCTTTTGAATGCGGGTATGAGAGAATGTCTAACCCATTACCAGCAGAGACAAATGCTAAGACTAGGGTATGGTATCATCTCCAGGGGACAGACTCAGCCACTGGCCTAATCAGTTGCCTGAATCCTGCTCAGGACCAGTTTATCTTCACTGGAACAGATTCTAACAAGTATTTGGATTCAACCTCCCTGACTGTAGTGTTCTGACAACAACACCATCTATTGAGTTAAGAACATCTTATTCTCAATCATGGAGCCTCACGCACCTTCTTTCTGACCAATAACCAAGGAATTCATTTTACAAGAGAAGGAATACAATGGTGTCACTGTGAGTCTTGCATGAATCCATCACTCAGGGACAGGGGATAGTGTAGAATCACCTACTGATCCTCACTTACATGGTGCCTGCTAGAGGAGGCTACTTGAGATAGGTAACACTGAGCTACAAGATGCAGCGTGCCTTCTGAATAATTGCTTCATGTTTAATGTCATTTTTCCAACAGCCAGAAATCTTGCATGTGAAAACCAAGAAGCAGGAAGAGCTTTTTCCACCATCACCACTAAAGACTCAGTCACAAAATGTTTACTCCCATCACAAATTTTGATTCTTCTGGTTTAGAGGTCTTTATGTCCAAGGAGAAAAAGTTTCTACCTGAGGATACAACCATGTCTAAGTGAACGGAAACTGAAACTGTCATGCAGCTGGCTGGTGCTGCCAAGTTCACTAAGTGGTAAGAGTTCATGGAAGGCCATATATATCCAATACATGCAGATCTACAGTGAGTTTAAAACTTTCTGCAAATGCTGAGAGTCACACAATCAGGGGACAACATGACCAACTCAGCGACATGGATAAGAGCAAAGAGAGGCCCCCCTCCTCGCCCCAAGGACCAAGAGGCTGGCAGGATCATCAGCCTCCCCCGCTTCCTCGCTCCACAGACCATGGGGCTAGCAGGGTCGTCAGCCTTGCCCCCCACCTCACCCTACAAATCTAGGGGGTTCAGAGAGATTGCTGGTCTCTCCTCCTTGCCCCACAACCTCAGACACCAGGGGGATCTTTGGTCACCCTTCCTCCCCACGCAAAGGACTGCAAAAGCCCATGGACAATTAGCAACCCCTTCTACCACCTGCAGAACTTTGATGGACTGGTGGGAGGCTCAGCAACCCCTCTTCCACACAGAGGACCTCAGTGGACTTGCCATAGTGTGGTGAGTTTCCCCTTCAAATAGAGGACCTCAGTGGATAAACAGGAGCAGCAGTGAACCCCCCATACCAGCTGTAGAGATCTTGGAGAGCCTGGCAAGAGTGTGGTTGAGTTCTTCTTCCATACAGAGAACACCAATTGGCTTGAGAAGAGTGCCAATAAGGCCTCCCCCAATCCAGAGGAAATCAAAAGGGCCTACGAGACACCCAGTGACACAGCAGGGGCCCAGCTGAGGCACACTATAGCTAGGTAAATCTGGTGGCCTGAAGCTGTAGTAACAACAGGAACTAAGGGTTGACTTATATCAATACTCCTAGGCTAGGCAGGCCGGGAAGAATATAAGACTCACCCAACAGGCCCTGCAGGAGGAGCTCAGGTGACTGGCCACCCCCTTCACTGTGGGACCCAGCAACTGGACAAACATCACCCACACAGTAGGGCCCTAAGACGCACACGATGGAGCTGAGATTAGTGGGACTGAAAAGACCAAAATATTAATCCAAGCGGGGAAAAAGACAAAACAAAAAAGCAAAATGCAATCTCAAACATCCAGTCCATCAGGAACAAGTACAGGAAACATCAAAATAGAGGACATTAGTAGTCATACACCTGAAATTTCTGAAAATACAGCAAGTGAAATAAAGAAACAAATCCATGAGGCTACAGAAGAAATCAGATTAGAAATAATCTCTCACATAAATAAAGAAATGACAACCTTAATAAAGGAGTTGCTCAGCATAGCTAAGAAGGTATAGATTAAAAAGTACAGGAGCATGGGAAAGTGATGGAAACCTGGAATGAACAATATAGAAAAGAAACAGAATGCTTGAAACAAATTCAAAGAGATATCCGGGAAATAAAAAATTCTATTGAAAGCTGGCAAAACCATTTGAATGAAGCAGAGGATAGAATTTCAGACCTTGGGGACAGGATCGCAGCTAGCAATCATGAAAGGAAAGAACTTTTAAAAATAACAAGACAGCATGAAATGACAATTCAGCAGCTTCAAGACGATGCAAAGAGAAACAATATAAGACTACTAGGTATCAATGAAGATGCAGAGGTCAACACAAATGACACTGATAAACTATTCACAAAAGTAATAGTAGAAAATGTCCCAAAGTGGGAAAAGAATCAGATATACAGATAAGTGAACATCAAACAGTCATAACCAAAATAAATCTACACCCAGACATATAATAATTAACAGCCCAGAAATCCAGCATAAAAGCAGAATACTAAAAACTGTGAGAGAAAAGACAACTCACCTATCAAGGAAAGCCTACTAGAATCATGGCAGACTTCTCAGCACAAACCCTCAAGTCAAGACGAGCTTGGAGCAAAGTGTTTCAGCCCTAAAAGAAAACAACTTTCAACCCAGACTGATGTACTCTGCAAAACTTTCTTTGAAAATTAATGGAGAAACAAGACACTTCCATGACAAAGAACAATTGAAGACATTCATGTCCACCAAACCAACCCTAGAAAGAGCACTGAAAGACATACTAGAGAGGGATAAAAATGACTACAACTTCCAGAACAACAGAAGAAACCACCAGACAGGGCAAGCAATTAAACAAGCTGGGAAAGTAGAAAGTCAACAACAGGAAAATAACATGACACAGTTGAGCCAGTACATATCAGTTATATCCATCAATATAAATGCCCTCAATTCACCAATTAAAAGAAATAGGTTGACAGAATGGATCAAGAAACAGGCTCCAACAATATGTTGTATACAGGAAACACATCTGACTCAAAGGAAAACTCATAGACTAAAGGTCAAAGGATGGAAAACAATATTCCATGAAACAGGAACCCAGAAAAAAGCAGGGGTAGCTATTCTATTTGCAGACAATGCGAACTTCAAACCAAAAATGATCAAAAGAGATAAAGAAGTTCACTACATACTTGTTAGTGGAAGAATTCAAGAGTAAGAGCTAACAATCATAAATATATATGCACCAAATACAGGAGCACTCAACTGTATAAGACAAATACTAATAGATGTGAAAAACCAAATACGCAATAACACAATTGTAACAGGGGACCTTAATACCCCATTGTCACAAAGATATAGATCAACTAGACAAAAAGTTGGCAAAGAAATAACAGAACTGAATCAAACCTGTGTACAAATGGACTTAGTAGATGTTTACAGAGTGTTCCACCCAACAACATTAAAATACACATTCGTCTCAGCTGCACATGGGACATTCTCTAAAATACACCATATATTGGCCCATAGACATTCTTAAGTAAATGCAAATGGATTGAAATTATCCCATGCATATTATCTGACCACAATGCACTGAACTTGGAAATTAATGGCAAAAGAAACTGTAAAAACTGCATAAGCACATAGAAATTGAATAACAACCTCTTGAACAACCAAAGAGCTACAGGTGAAATTAAGAAGAAATTAAACAATACCTACAATTGAATGAAAATGCAGCTACAACATACTGAAACCTGTGGGACACAATGAAAGTGGTCCTAAGAGGGAAATATACAGCAACAAATTGTCCCAAGAGGAAAACAGAGCAAGCACAAATAAATAACCCAATGCTACACTTCAAGCTTCTAGAAAAAGAAGAGCAAGTCAAACCCAAAGCTTATAGAAGACAGGAAATTATAAAGATCAGAGCAGAAATTAATGCAATTGAGACTATGAAAACAATACAAAGAATTAATGAATCAAAGAGCTGGTTCTTTGAGAGAATAAACAAAATTGATAAACCTCTAGCCAACCTTATCAAGAAAAAGAAAGAAAAAACTCAAATTCATGCAATAAGGAATGAAAAGGGAGAAATTACTACAGATCCCATGGAAATTCAGAAGATCATGAATACCTACTTTGAAAACCTTTACTCACATAGGGTGGAAAACACAGAGGAAATGGACAGATTTCTAGAAACGTATGAATTACCAAAGCTGAATCAAGAAGATATAAAAATTTTGAATAACCCAATATCAGCTACTGAAATTGAAAATGTGATTAAAAACTTGCCAACAAAGAAAAGTCCAGGTCCTGGTGGATTCACAGCTGAATCCTATAAGAAATTTAGAGGAGATTTAACGACAATACACCTCAAACTTTTCAATGAAATTGAAAGGGAAGCAATTCTTCCTAACTCATTCCTGGAGGCAAATATTACTCAGATACCAAAACCACAGAAAGTC
Organism: Dasyprocta punctata; assembly: GCA_004363535.1. Classification (NCBI taxonomy): domain Eukaryota; kingdom Metazoa; phylum Chordata; class Mammalia; order Rodentia; family Dasyproctidae; genus Dasyprocta; species Dasyprocta punctata. The sequence goes on from RJWM01010869.1 coordinate 45,008, forward strand.
CCAACCAAAAAGGAAAACTATAGGCCAATCTCCCTAATGAACAACAATGTAAAAATTCTCAATAAAATATGGGCAAATAGAATGTAGGAAGTCATCAAGAAGATTATACAACAGGACCAAGTGGGATTTATCCCAGGAATGCAGGGATAGTTTAACATACGCAAATCAATAAATGCAATACACCACATCAACAGAGCCAAAGACAAAAATCACATGATCATCTTAATAGATGCAGAAAAAGGTTTTGATAAAGTCCAACATTTGTTCATGATAAAAACCCTACAGAAACTTGGAATAGATGGTATCTATCTCAATCTGATAAAAGTCATTTATGAAAAACCAACAACCAACACTATACTAAGTGGACAAAAACTGAAAGCTTTCAGTCTAAATCAGGAAGAAGACAAGGATGTCCACCATCACCACTTCTACTCAGTATAGTTCTAGAGACATTATCCAGAACAATTAGACAAGAGAGAAAAATAAAAGGAATAAAGACAGGAAAGGAAGAAGTTAAATTATCGCTATTTGCAGAAGATATGATACTCTACATAGAAGATCCCAAAAACTCTATCAAAAGACTACTAGAGTTAATAAGCAAATTCAGCAGTGTAGCTGAATACAAAGTCAGCACTCAAAAATCATAGGCAGTCCTGTACACAAACAGCAAGCTCACTGAGTGAGAAATTATGGAAATAACACCACTGACAATAGCATCCAAAAAAATGAAATACTTAGGAATCAACCTAACAAAGAATGTAAAAGACTAATATTATACACTGAAAACTACAATGCTCTAAAAAATGAGACTGAAGAGGATGTCAGAAAATGGAAAGATATTCCTTGCTCTTGGTTAGGAAGAACCAACATTATGAAAATGGCCATATTCCCAAAACTGTTATACAGATTTAATGCAATTCTGATCAAAATGCCATTAACATACCTTACAGATCTAGAAAAAACATTCCTAAAATTCATTTGGAAACAGAAGAGACCTAGAGTAGCAAAGGCAACCATGGGCAACAAAGGCAAGGCAGGAGACATCGCTATCCCTGACTTGAAATTATACTATAAGGCTACAGTGATAAAATCAGCATGGTACTGGCAAGAAAACAGACCTGAGGATCAATGGAACAGATTAGAAGATGCAGACACAACTACAAAGGCACTTAACCACCTTATCTTTGACAAAGGGGCTAAACATGTTCACTGGAAGAAAGATAGCCTCTTGAATAAATGGTGCTGGAAAAATTGACTTTCCACATGCTGAAGACTGAAACTAGACCCATATTTATCACCATGCACTAAACTAAAGTCAAAATGGATCAAAGATCTAAATATTAAAATAGAAACACTAAATCTACTGGAAGACAAGCTAAGTAGAAATCTAAACGACATAGGGGTCGGCAAAGAGTTCATGAACAAAATGCAAACTGCACAGGAAGTACTTCAAAGAATCAGCAACTGGGATCTCTTCTTATTAAAAAGTTTTTGCACTTCAGAGGAGATCACCAACAGAGCGAACAGAAAACCCACAGAATGGGAAAGAATTTTAGCCAGCTGTCCCTTGGACAAAAGGTTTATAGCTAAAACATTTAAAGAATTGAAAAACATCAGGCCTCCCAAATTCAAAGACCCAATCCAAAAATGGGCATCTGAGATGAACACACACTTCTCAGATGAAGAAATACAAATGGCAAATAAATACAGGAAGAGATGCTCAACATCACTGGTCATTCCAGAAATGCAAAGTAAAACAACACTGAGATTCCATCTCACTCTAGAAAGAAAGTCTGCCATCAAGAAATCAACTGATTTCAAACGTTGGTGGGGCTGTGGGGAAAAAGGAACTCTTCTCCACTGCTGGTGGGAGTGTAGACTGGTGCAGCCACTGTGGAAATCAGTGTGGTGATTCATCAAAAACCTAGGACTGAAAGTCCCATTTAATCCAGCTATTTGCCTTTTGGGTATTTTCCCAGAAAAATTGAGAATGTCATGCCACAGCGATATATGAGCACCCATGTTTATAGCAGCACAATTTGTAATAACTAAATCTTGGAAACAACCAAAATGTCCATCAGCCACAGAATGGATAAAAAAGATGTGGTATTTTTATAAAATGGAATATTACTCAGCCATAAAGAAGGATAATTTTGAATTTTTTATAGGTAAATGGAGGCAACTTGAGACCATACTCATAAGTGAAATAAATCAAACTCTTATTTATGCATATCATATTGTCTCCCTAGTATAAAAAATAATAAAAAATAAAAATCTGATAGAGTAATAAGATCCAGAATGTACAATAGATACTGTAGAAATGAAAGGGCTGGAGTTTGGCTCAGTGGCTTAAGTGCCTGCCTGGCAAGTGCAAGGTTGTGAGTTCAAGTCTCAGTGCCACAAAAAAAAAAAAAAAGAAAAGAAATGAAAGGGAAAGAAAGTGCTCAAAAGGCCAGAACAACTAGGATAGGGGGAAAGAAAGAAAGGAAGAAAGGGAAAGATGATATGTATGTTGGTAAACACATACAAATGTATGCATGTACATGTATGCTAGATAGATAACTATACTACTAATCTCTGTCAGTTCATCAAAAAGAACACTTTGCGCTGCCTTTGTTTGATTGATCACTTTTGTGCCTAGATTTTAAAACCTGAACAACTACTTCTCAGAAAACAGTATGCAATATATTAACTATTGTCAATTTCCTACTTTTTTTGAATTTCTGCATCATTTCTATCCTTTTTTTCTGTTTTACTTTTTAAAATAAAATTTTTTTTAAAAAAAAAAGCAAAGAGAACATAAATTCAACAGGAAATATGCCATGTCAGGATGTAGCTACACCCTTGCGCTCAGTTGCAGAAATGGAGGAAGTTGCAACTATGCAGCAAGCATCTTCTGTGTCTCCAATTCCTCTTCAGCTTCTGAATAGAATCTAGGGGCATTCTTCCAGCTAGCTAAAAGTAGGGGCACAGACACTGGGAAAGAGGCCATCTTATCTTTGCAGATTATCTAGTGGGAGATAACTCTACCTTCTATTAAGATCAGTAAGACAGAGAAGTTGTGTATAAGGGGTGTAAGGCTCCAAGCCGCCAAGAAAAATGCTAAATGTCTCCTGCAAGAAATGCATATTGAACACCGACCATGAATCAAGCCACCTATGTACTTGAAGGCCAGCTGAGAAGCAAGGTGGTGCTAGGAGGGAAACGGTATTCCACGGGGCGCTGCCCATGCAGTGGTTCCGGGTTGTCCTGAGAAAGCCAATCAGTCTGTGAAATTGGGATGTTCAGCAGGTGAAGAAGAACATCTGCCCACAGAGAAGTCAGGAAATTGGCCACCATGAAGACGGGGAGACTGTAACTCCAACCAGGTCAGCCTGGGAGTTTTCCCAGTTCCAGTTGCACAAGTCCCACCTGCCAGCGCCCTTTCCTCCACGCAGCTGGAGACTTAAACACTCACCTGGAGGATAGAACACTGGACCTCCAGGGCCTGCAGTATCACAAGACTAAATACGCAGTGCTGACCAAGCCAGGCCTGGACACCAAGGCTTCCCCCGAGACGCCAGTGTGGGACCCAAGAGCCCCCCAAGTGCTTGCCAGCAGGAAACTCTTCATTAGCGGTGGGCTCTGCAAAGTACCCAGTCCCCCTTCAGAGGCGAGCACAACCTGGCCATACCCCTAGTCTAAGGCCAAACCGAAACTTCAATTTCCTTTGTGGGAAGAAGGAATGGTCCACGTAAGAATAAAAAAGCTACTGACCATGGGGAGAGGAAGGGGAAATCTGGGGAGCAAAGCCCACAGCTGTCTCCCCGGGAGCCCCATTACTGAGGACAATGGCCAAATTGTTCCCCCTGCAGAAAGAGAACTCTGAGGTCCCCAACCTGGAAGCCACTTCACTGTCTTTTTCTATTTTTTTTTTTCCTTGAAATACAATTTATTGGAAGTTCTGCCAGATCTCCAAGGGGAAAACAAAGAGCTGGCAGTAAAATGAAACACCTCATTAATGAAGAGAACTGTTCCTCTGTTGCCAAAGAGCTTTCTGCAAGACTTCTGGCTCCCTGAAAAAAGGAGCTGGCGGGGGGACCCCAGGAGTCCTGAACACCTGTAATTATTCTACTTTTCAAGGTTATTGTGAAGGTCAAATGACAAAAGGACAAGCCGTGTCGGACAAGAACCAGGTATCATCACGGTGGCCCAGGCAGGCCATGGTCACACACACACACACACACACACACACACATTGTCACGCCACCCTTGCACACCTCTGAGGTACAGGTCTCTGTGCCCAGCTCACAGGCGGTAAACCGAGGCACAGCAGCAACAGTCACCGGTCCACTCTCACACAGTTAAGGCGACGTGCCATGCTGCCCCTTCCCCTGGGGCCAAAGGACTTTCTCATCATTCTGTTCGGCCCCACTCCCAGATGTTTCACCCCTGGCTGGGGTCTACCGGGGGCTGGTGTCCCGCCTCTGCGCGGCCAACACCACCAATCGGGACACGGGACAGGTCAGCGGGGAGGGACCCTGGGGCAAGCAGACCTTGCAGCGGAGTCCAGAGAGAGGAGAGGGAAAGAGGGAGGACGGGAGGATGGGAGAGGGAAAGGAAAGGGCCTCGAGGAAGGGAGGAACGGACCGGATGCATCCGCATTTGTCTGTTCGTTTGCACATTTGGAGCAGCCTTGGTTTTAAAGGATTACACAGAAAAATAGCAGTGAGCCTTTCACAGAGCAGCAGGTTTCCGAGGAGTCCCGTAACATGATAAAGTCTCAGCTTTTTCGTTTCGGGGGAGCAATGTAAGGTCCTGGCAACCAGCCTACTTCTTTCTCCACCAACTGCCCCCCGAGGAAGCCATGGAGAAAAACATCTAGCAACATGGGCGTGGGACCAGCAGATCACCCCTGGCGGCTCCCTATGGACCTAGAAAATGCCCCAGAGTCACCATACCCTGGGTTTGGAGTGCACTGCCCAGCCTTTCCTGCCCTGCCTCACCCAACGCTCTGGGAATCCCCCTCCACCAAGGTGCCAGGCCCTGCGGGCTGGCTGCATTTGGGGTGCATGTGTGTGTGTGTGCGTGTGTGTGTGTGCGCGCGCGCGTGTGCGTGTGTGTGTGCCTTCCTGCAGGAGGGAAACCAACGGAGCGGCCCCGCCCCCCACCCTGTGGCTCCAAATTGAAACAAGCTGGTTGCAATTGTGAGGAAGCCTGGCTCACACCAGCTGGGCCCTGCTCACAGCTTCAGAAAGCACTGTTTTATGTTCAGATGCAAATAACTGCTTCATCTCCAGAGCATGCCCTGGACCGGACTCCAGGCCGGAGGAGAGGGGACCGGGGCTTTGGAGGGACACTGGGCCTTGGCTGTCGGGATGAATCAGGCTGCCTGGACACTGTCCCTGAATCCGGTCTGCTGAGTGCTGGCGGGGAGGGGCTGAGAGCAGAAGGGAACGTTCCACAAGCAACTGCTCTCTTCCCTCATGGCCACTGCTGAGCCCCCAGGGGCCAGCACTTGCAACCTGACTCTAGAGCACTCTGAACTGCCCTCCTGCCTCCAGACATGCCCTCTTCAGTCCCTCCGAGTGATGGTTGTCCCAGAGATTTGATTGTTATCTGAAAATCAGCTATCATTCCTAGCACTCTGGGAGGTTAAGGCAGGAGAGCCACAAGTGCAAGCCCAGCCTGGACAACTTAGTGAGACCCCGTCTCAAAATTAAAAAAGAAAGAGGAGCTGAGGATATCAGTCAGTGTAAAGGCCCTGGGTTCAATCCCCAGAACCACAGACAGACAGACAGAGAGACAGATACAGAGAGAGACAGAGACGGAGATCAGCAGTTGGATGCTGTTTAGAGACTGTAGGAACAACTGGACCCACAAAGAGGAAGACGATTCCAGTCCTCAGGAGGCCATCACTCAAAAGTCCTCTACCGCTCCCCATGGCCACATGAATAAAATCTAGACTTTGTAGCGCAGATGAGACCCTCCAGGATCAAACCCAAGACCCAAATCTGCTTGTTCAGGCTGCAGTTTCTGCTTCACTGCTGATGACCCAAACATGAGCCTGCTGAAAACCCTACCCATCTGTCATAAACCCTCTCTTCCATCACTAGGACAAAATTACCCAAGACCCTCAACTTAAAAGATGAGAGGCTCATTTGTGCTCACAGTGTTTAGAAGTTTCGGTCGGCTGGCTCCAGGGCAGGAAGCACACAGCGGAGGAAACCTGCTAAAGTCACGCCATCAGGAAGCAGACAGAAGTGAGGTGGGGGTGGGGGAGCTGCCCCCCCTGTCACACCCCAGGGACCTGCCTCCAATCAGGCCCCAGCTGTGGGCACCTCCTGCATCTAAACCATAACGCCACTCTGCAAGGCCCAGCTCCAGTGCCTTTTCCTTGGAGCCATCCAAGACTTCTCCTCCTTTGGGTCCTCATAGCAGAATTCCCAAAACCTGCAACAAGGGGAAATGGCAGACATGAGCCAAAAATCTGAATTTATCCTTCAACGATTCCGTTCCTCTAAGCCCGTGCTGAGACTGATGCATGTTGTGGTAAACACGAGTCCGCGTCCTTTAGTGAGGTCCCAGGATGACACACGTCATCTCTACCTGTGCTCCACCCTCTCCTACTCATAGATGAGGGAACCAGACTCAGAAAGATGAGGTAATTTACCCAAGTCAGCACCAGACCTGACAGCTTCTCTCGCTCATCCCCACAACCACAGCCACCCCACTGGAGCGCAGGAATTCTCCAGCCCACAACAAGTGCTGCAGACTCAAGGTTACAAGACAAACGTGGGGCATCTACCTGCGGCATCGTTTGCTCTGCTGGTAAGTCCTTTAAACACTATTCGATGTCAAGAATATCTACATTAAAACCAGCCCAGATGTTGCACATTATGGCAGGGAATGCTAAGACCGCATAAATTTTATAGATGAATGCGGGTCTTCTAATCCATCCTGCACCCGAGGAGGGCCGCTCTGGGCTGTGCTCCAGGCCTCCCAGCTGGTACCCATTCAGTGTCCTGTGCCATGAAGTACACTGGGACGGAAAGGGGCTTTCTAATATTGCAGGGGCTTCCCAAGCCACGCACGGTCCTCTCTCCTGAAGCTGGGCCCTGCACGCGGCCGGTCCCTGGCGGACCTTGTGGTCTGAGTGACAGAGCTGATGGCTCTTCTCTTGTAGGTCTTTGAGGTCTAAAGGGACCTTAGGTGCCCTCTCCCAGAGGGAAGCACAAGGGTAGGATCTCAGCCACTGGGTCAGGTAATAGAGGGATTTACATCGCCGGCGACCTGAAGGGGAAAAGACTCTCTGTCCCTCAAATGACACTGGGCCCCACAATTTAGAATTGATTCTTACTGGCACTGACTAGGAGAGAAAACATGTGTTTTGTTCCTGATTATCTGGCAGGAGAAACTCAAATAAAATAAGTAGCACATGAGCCACCATGCTCCCTCCTCCCCGCCCTCACATCTGTGGCCGACCTGACTAATTAGGCACAAAACTCATTTCTCCGGGGTTCCAGACGGCAGCATCCTCCTCTACATGGCGCCCAGGCGGCTGCTGCCTCTAAGTCAGAGTGGGCCCAAGATGTAACTCTGCCTGCACTGCCTGCCCCGGAGCTCTGCCCTCGCGGGGCAGGAATCCCTCCATTCCCTGGCCAGCTCAGCTGGCCGGAGCCTCCTTTGCACACACCCACCTACATCAGTGGTTCTCAAATATAATCACCCATTGCAAGACTTGTTAGAAATAGTGGCTTGTTCCCCCTACCCAGAGTTTATGACACAGGAGGTCTAGGCTGGGCCCCAAGAATTTGTGCTTATCACAATTTCCCATGCAAGGCTGGTGTTACTGCTGGGGCAGAGGGATGCTTTGAAAACTCCTCCGGATGACTGGCTGCCTTTTGAGATCAACACAGTCCACCCTTCCTTCAGGAAGCCACCGAGAAAATGTGCTGTCTCCCACACTGCACAGAGGGGCTCCTCTGGGCCCTGCTTGTCCCGCCTACAAGCTCAGAGAGCTCCCTCACTCTTTCCCAGTGAGATGAAAATGTGTCTGCATCATCCAATCATCAGAGAGTGAAATAGGTGTTATGAAAACTGCCTGGCAGATGTGGAGGCCCTGGTGTCTGCCCCAGACTTGGGTGATATGCAGAAATTCGAGAGACCTTTGCAGACCCCCACTTAATGCACAAACATTCCATAAGCAGAGGAAGAGAACCGGGAAAACAGAGCAGAAGATGGAAAGATGCAGGAGAAACAGAAGCAAAAGACAATGGGAAGATGAGAGAAGGGGAGAAGGCAGAAGAAGAGCAAATCCAGCAAGAGACAAGGGACGACAAAAATAGGGAAAGATGTGGAGAGATGGAGAGAAAAAAGAAAAAGAGAGACATTGACCCAAAAAATGGAAAAGAGCTGGGTGTGACGGTGCAGGCCTGCAATTCCAGCCCTCCAAAGGCTGAGGCAAGAAGATTGCTTCAAGTTCCACACTAGCATGGGCCACTAACTTCCAGGCCAACCTAAACCCTGTGTCACAAGAAAACCAAAAAAAGGACAATATACATAGAAATACACACATGTAGACAGGAAACAGGCTGAGACAGACCAGGTCACTGGCAGGGCCTAATGAATGATTTGAGTGAAGGTGGGACAGCGAACTAGAGGCAGAGACTCACGGAGAGGGCACAGAGCAGGACTCGAACTGAGGCCTGAGTTTCATCGCCGGGTCATCTACAAGCCGTGGAAGCTGAGCTGCGGTCCAGGTGTAGGCAGGGCTGAGAGCCCCGGGGCCCCCACGGCCGCAGCCCCTCGGGACACGGGCGGCTCCCCAGACCCTTCTAGGAGCAGCAGAGCAGAGAACAGTTGCTCTGTCGCTGTCAGGCTCTGTGGGCAAGGAAAGCGTGTGGCGGGGCAGGCTAAGAGCACAGCGTCCCACAGCCTTGCGGGTCCCTTGCTCATGCGTGGGCTCGGTGGTCACCATGTGTCCCCAATCTGGGGCTCCCCGCCGAAAGGGGCCAGAAGGAATGGGTAGGCTCCACATCAGCTCTCCTTTTCCACTTTTATCTTGTTTTTTATTTGTTTGATTGCTTGCTTGCTTGTCTTTTTCCCCTAACGAAAGCAAGGGCAGGAGTGAAGTAGAGTATATAAAACTGAGAAGTGAGAAATGGAATATCCTGCGTTCGGATCGGATGGGAGCTCAGAACTGTGCCTGTGAAGACAGCTCCATGGAGCACCAAGCACCAAGGCACAGTGGGGAATCACCTAGTGCAGAGGTGCTGGAGGCGACGCCTCTCCATGCGTCTGTGCAGTGTTGGCCTGCAGAGCCCAAAGATGCAGTGCTCAGGAGGCCTCCGTGGCTGACTCACCCCGGGCCTGCGGGTTAGCGAGCCACAAACACAGCCCCAACACAAACTCGCTGAGGAGCACCGCTGTCACAGAGCACCTCTCCCAGGGATCAGGGCAGCAGCATCAGAGACCACCCTGCTTCCGCCAACCGAGGGGCCGAGCCCAGAGCACACATGGGCAGCACAGATACAGTGGACACTGCATGGCCAAGCCCTGCTCTCCTGCAGTGCCTGGCTTGCTGGCCCACCCTGATTCCCAGAATCCCAGCGGCATTCACAGCCCAGCACCATGCATGCCAAACTCAAACTCTCGGTGACACGAAGCGAAGCGATTCGATGGCTCAGGAGCCTGGGTGCTGGGGTCTAAGTGAGAACGAGCGAAGCACAAGCTGCCCCGGGAAAGGGTAGCCAGATGGCCGTGCACTGCCAGAATTTTCAATGGTTTTACTTTCACTAAAATACCTAAATAACTGAAATTCCAAACTAGATAAAATTTTAGCTTTATTCGAATATTTTAAATTATTAAATTGTTCTGCTATAACTCATATTTTACCTTTTGAGTATCTTAGAAAGATAACTTCTGAAAAAACTATGAAGAACAACATTGATTTTTGTTTTTGCATTTAATGAGGAAACACCCAAATGATACAGACTTTGAATACAATTACATTTTACTTTTTACTCCTGCATAATAAATCATTGACAATCAATACAAATCAAGATTATGATAGAAAGTATAAGGTGAAATCCAGAGAAGTAAAAAGCAAGTGCAAGATTAAAAGTCATAATCTTTTCAAAAGATTTAAAGACATAGTCTTCCAAGATAAATATGTAAGTGGTACCTCTGTTCACAGGATTAATTCGTGTCATGATTCTGGGAAATATGACTTGGTTGTGTTCATTGCCCAATGTGGAATTCATGCATGCAAGCGAAATTTGCTAAATACTTCTGTTTGCAAACCGAATTGTTTGTGAAGACATGTTTGTGAACTCAGGTACCACTAAAGTACTTTGTACATATGTATGTATGCAATATAGATGTGTACATATGCTTGTGTTTTTATATACATGTATACACATACATATAAAACAATGGAAATGGTCACACTTCAATTGCATGCAAAACAGAAACAAGACATTTGCAATTCCTATTACTAAAATGAAGACAAACAAATAGCAAAATAGTCTATCATATCTGAAAAGGCAAGTGATACTGGATATTGCCATGTTATTTTTCAGGTAACATTATGTGTCCAGCATTTAGCCAAACACAATGAATAATAGTTTACGTGGCACTGAAGGCATGATATTTATAGACCACAAAGGAAAATGTTTAGGCTTAATCAAAATGATTTCAGTGTTCGATGCTACAGTACCAGAAATTGTAAAATTGATTTTTAAAATAATGAGATAAATGATTATTATCTAAGAAGAATTCAAAATGAAATTTTCTTTCAGTGGGGGATAAAAATATTTTAAGTTTTAAAAATAACATTGAGTAACATTAATATTATAATAAATATTCCTCAGTTCAACTAGTTTGTAGCAGGTATAAATGCCATGTTGAACAATTAGAAAACCAGTTGAAATTACTGAGTATTAGATTCATGTTCAACTCTCAAAAAACCCAGGCTTTGACTTTATGGGAGAACTAAGCAAGTCAACCTCAGCATCGGCTGAGGATCTGGGAACTACGGAAGCAAGCCTGCAGTGCTGGGGACGGCACTGTGCGAAAGAACGGACGCTCAGCCCAAATCCAGAATAGGAATACCTCACGGCACATATTTGTTACTATAACTCATTGCTAGAAGACTTGGCTTCAACTATGCTAATATCAATATCCCAGTGATTGCTCTTTGGCACAATTGAAATATTATATTCAATATTTGCCAGATACACTCAATGTTATAATGTCTTAGTGAAACATATATCGTATTTGACCCGCCAACTCTCTCAATCACAAGACAGGAATGTCAACTATATGCGTTCAAGTAATTAGTTTTATTTTAGTTTCTGGATCTGTTTTATCAGTATGTAATTTACCCCAAATACACCAGTTTTGTGTATATAGATAAGTTGTGTCAAATGTACACTTCAGTGTCGCCAGCACACAACCAAGTCCTGGACACTTCCGTCACCCCAGAGACTTCCAATGTGCATTTGCTGTTGGTTCTGCCTGTCGCCCTCTCTCCTGGCCGTGGGCCACCGTAGACCTACTGTGTGCACTAGAGTCTTGTTAGCCTGCTCTGGCTGCATGTATAGACAGTTTCTTTCTCTTCTCATTGGGTAGTAACGCCATGGTGTTTCAATAAATTTAGTATTAAAATACTTATACAAGATTTTCTTTCTTGAAGTGTGTATACTTTTTTTAGTGAACTCTGTATATATCAACTCTTTTATTGAATGATTCATAAAATACATAAAATACATTCATTCTTCTGCATATGGATCACCAGTTTTCCCAGCACCATTGGTTAAAGAGCCTATCTTTTTTCCAGCGTACGTTTTTGGTCCCTTTGTTGAAGATCACATGGCTGAATGTGACTACTCTGCATCCTGTCTTCTGTGCCACTGATCTGCATGTCTTCTTCGTCCCAGTACCACGCCATTTTTATCACTGTAGCTGTTGTAGTCAGGAGTTACAAGAACTATTACATACAGGACACAGAACTTATATTATTTTATGATGGTCCCCCAGAGTTAAACACAAGAAAGTGCAGGAAAATCTGTCCACAACACTAAAGACCCAGAATATTCAGCCAAGGGCCTGGATCCCACAGAAATGTCCTGCATGAGTCCCGCTAAAGACCTAGAGCCCATGACAATGCCTCCCACAAGTCCAGCTGGAGGTCTAGAGCCCACGACAAGGACTCATGCCAATCTGTTTTATGGATCTGTGTTGGGAAGGCCCAAAGGTCAGCAGTGGAAGCTAGAAAGTTCATCCTAGAGGGGTGAAGGAGATTGAGGTTGAGGGTTCTATACTGGAGCCAAGAAGCAATGTTCAAAATAAAGACCAGGGCTCCCCTGAAAGGTACCACAGCCATCCTCAGTGACAATGAGGTCCCAAGCTCCTCCAACAATGAGAACAGTGGAGTACATGTCAGGAAGCCAGCGTGACAAACTTCCTGGAGGTTAAAAAGCACACATCCTCCCCTACAGAGCCAGGAAGCAATGTAAGGAGCAGAGCTCTCCCAAAGTGAACCGCAGCCACTCTCAGCGACAAGGTCCCGAGCTCCTCCAGTGAGAACGGCTGAATTCATGTCAGGGAAGCCAGCATGACAAACACCTCCAGGAGAACCAATGACTCCAAACAACACTTAGGAGAACCCACAACACCCCCACTCTTCTTCTCCACCTCTCTATTATGCTGGCAGCTTTCCTCAGGTGGGCCGTCTACACGCAGCACCAGACTGATTTAATTCAGCTGGTGTTAAATTGACCACAAGTTTTTAATCCATAACAGTAGCTTTGTAATACAGCTTGAAATTTAGGATTGTGATGCCTCCTGCCTCCCTGTTGTTGGCCAGGATTGCTTTTACTGTTTGGGGTCTCTTCTAGTTCCATACAAATTTTAGGATTTTTTTTTCCAGTTCTGTGAAAAAAGCTATTGACATTTTTGATGGATTTAAATATCAATAGCATTCTTCACAGGAGACATCACATTACATTACCGGGGTCTTTTACTTCTTTGGCTAGGCTAATTCTCAAGTATTTAATTTTTGTGAATGGAGCTGTTCTCTCAGTTTCTTTCTTAGTGAGTCACACATTACTAAAATAGCTTTAGCTTTTATGTTTTGCTCAGTGATCAGTTTCTAGTTCATTTCTGTGTTTGGAGTAAGGTAAGAATCAAAGTGCATACTTTTTCAAATGGATACCCAGTTCCAGAGCTGTTTATTTCCCCACCAGATTATACGGGCACCTTGGTCAAAAGCCATTTACCCTGTTTTTCTCTCTTTCTCAGCTCTACTGTTTCATTACCTATGTGTCTGTCTTTCCCCCCACCACTGTTTTGATTACTATAATTTAAAGTAAATCTTGATATCAGGTTATGTAAGTCCTCCAACTTTGTTCTTTTCAAATGTATTTTGGTTAATTTGGGTTCTTTGTTCCTGTTATGGATTAAAAACTGGTGGTCAACTTAACACAAGCTGAATTAAATCAGCATGGAGCTGAGTGTAGATGGCCCACCTGAGGAAAGTTGCCAGCATAAATAGAGACACTGAAAAAAAGAGCAAGGCATTGTGGGTTTTCCTAAGTGTTGCAGTTTCGAGCCATTGGTTCTCCTGGAGAAGCTTGTCATGCGGCTTCCCCGATATGGATTCAGCCTTTATCGTCAGAGGGGCTCAGGACCTCGTCGTTGAGAGTGGCTGTGGTTCACCTTGGGGAACTTTGCTCCTCACATTGAGCATCGCTTCCTGGCTCCGGAGGGGAAGCTGTGTGCTGGAGAAGCTGGTCACACTGGGCTTCCTGACCTCTACTTGACTGTTCTCATCGTCAGAGGAGCTTGGGACGGCTGAGGATGGCTGTGGTACTTTTCAGGGCAGCCCTGGCCCTTATTTTGAGTGTGACTTCTTAACCCCAGTATAGAACCTTCAACCTACTGCACAGCTCCTTCACCCCACTGACATAGACTTTCTAGCTTCCACTGCTGACCTTTGGCCTTCCCAGCACAGATCCATAAAGCAGACTGGCATGAGTCCTTATCGTGGGCTCTTAGATTTCCAGTTGGATTTGTGGGAGGCATGGTCATGGGTTCTGGGTCTTCAGCTGGACTCATGCAGGACATCACTGTGGGATCCAGGCCCTTGGCTGAATATTCTGGGTCTTTAGTGTTGTGGACAGATTTTCCTGCACTTTTTTGTGTTTAACTCTGGGTGACCATCATAAAACAGTATTATAAATTCTGTGTCCTGTATGCAATTGTTCTCCATGTAACCACTGACTACAACAGTTTCCATGTAAATTTGAGAATCGGTTGCCATTTTCTACAAAAATTCTTCTGAAAAATTGTTTCAGAATTTCATTGTATTTATAGACCAGTTTGACAGTTAGATGACATCTCAAAAATACTGAGTTTTCTAATTCTTGCACATCACACTACTAACTTTAGTCTTAATTTCAGTCACAAATGTTTTCCGTATTTTACAAATCTTAATAAATATCTTCTAATAGTACTTTACATTATGTGAATTTCATTTTCCAATTGTTCTTTGCCATGTGTAGAATGCAATTGACTGCAGTATATTAAATTTCAATTCTAATGGCTTTTTGGTAAATTTATTTACTTCCTATAGCTTTTTGTAGCTTCTTCCAATCAAAGTGCATTTTCTTCACATGCTTTATTGACTGTCCAAGATCTCTAGTTATTACTGAACAGAACTGATAAAAATGCACATTATTGAATGTAGGGGAAAAGGCTCTGTTCCTAAGATGATGAAGTGAATTGTAGGTTTTATTGTAAAGTGACTGTATTGGGTAATATGCTATGTACCCCCAAGTCCTCATATAATGTTGATGGGGCTGAGTTATTGGTTTGTTATTGGTTTGTTGTCTGGCAATGTGAGTGCTGTGCCCGCCCAGGGGTGGAGCCGACATACAGTGTAAGGGAAGGCAGGTCTTCCTCTTGCGCTTCCGCTTCCGCCTCTCTCTCTCTCTCTCTCTCTCTCTCTCTCTCTCTCTCTCTCTCTCTCGCCAGTGCACTTGCTGCTGGTGGCTGCCATGAAAGGTAGCCCTGCCCCGCCACTCTGCATTGGAGCCAACTTAAGTATGGACTGAAACTCCTGAGAAACTGTAAGAATAAACCTTTCCTTCCCTAATTTTGGGCGTCAGGTATTTTGTCTCGGCAACGAGCAAAAAGTAACCAAGACAGTGACCTTTATTAGAATAGGGAGGTGCCCTACTATTCCCAGCTTGCTGAGGAATTTTATCATGAATGAGATTTTATTATTTTCAAGTGCTTTATCTCTGTCTATTGGGATGATCCTATCATTTCCTCCTTCATTCTATTAATATCACTTTATTACATAACTGAAATTCAGATGTTAACCCAAACTTACATTCCTGGGACAAACAGGATATTGCTGGATATGATTTACTAATGCTTTGCCAGTATTTTGCCTCTATATTCATGGGGATATTAATGTTGGATAGTCTTTCTTTTAATATCTAAGATCAGGGTAATGCCAGACCCGTAAAATGAATTAGAGAATTATTTCCTTTCTTCTAAAAAGATTTCTTGAAAGACTAATGTAAATTCTTTCTTAAAATTTTGGTCACATTCACCAGTGAGGCCACCATGTACTAAAATGTTTTGTAAGAAAATTATTCTTAGGAAGGGGAAATAAAGTGCTCAAAATACATATAACTCTATGTATGTATACATATGCAAGATAGATAACTATACTACTAATTCTCTGTTAGTTCATTAGAAAGAATAGTTTGTGTTGTCATTGTTCAATTGATTTTTTATGTCTTGATTTCGTAACTTGAACAACCACTTCTAAGATAATATGTAATATATTAACTAGTATTGATTTCTTACTTTTTTTGAAATTCTGTATTACTTCTACCTTTTTTTCTGTTTTGCTTTTCAAAAATAAAATTTTTTTAAATTTAAAAAAAAGAAAATTATTCTTAACTTTTTATTTTTAAATAATCTCAGACATTCAGAAGAATTACCCAAAAAAGTACAAAAAAATCCTGCTCACCTAAGTTTAATATTGCACATAAATTCAGTACAATTATCAAAATAATTTTTTAAATAGCATTGGTATAGTACTTGGAGCTAAGCCGCAGACTTTACTAGGAGTCACCAGTGCTTTCTACTGGTGCTCTATTTACATTCCAGAATCTAATCCGGGCTGCTTAGTTATGATGCCTTCTTAGTTTCTTTCAGTCTGTGCTGTTTCCTCAGCATTTCCTTGTTCTTCATTGCATATGACTTCGAGGCTTTAAAAGTGCTGATGAGTTATTTTTATTGAGTGGCCCTCACTTTTGGGGACCTGGACCCCACACTGTGTGAAGTTTCATGACGAGATCGAATCACGCGTCCCTGGGAAGAAAACCTCTGAGGGCGAGGGCCTTCGGGTGCCTGCTTTGCAGGGCCACGCAGCATTGCTGGGCCGTATCATCGATGTCAGCCTCGATTACTGCATTAAAGTGAAGGTGTTCATGCATTATTCCATAAGCCTTCTATTTTTACTTTAGACTCATTGAATACTTACTTGGGGGAAATGCTTTGCCATGGTACCAGTGTTAGGTACAGTACTTAGAGAAAGTTGCAAGAGTAGAAGTCACAATGTAAGTGATGGCGACTGACGTGGTGAAATTAGGTCTTCTGCAACATCTTTGTGATAATGATGATTCATCACATATAACCCTATTTATGTTATCTGAACATGGTAGATAAATGTTAATTTCATATTCATGTGTTTTTTCAGAGTCAAGTTTCATTTAAAATTTGTATTGATTGGGGGCTAGAGATATAGCTCAGCAGTATAAGAACCTGCCTGGCAAGCACAAGGT